>JAJEJO010004771.1:91963-167242 GCA_020662805.1 Glaucomys volans
GACAATACTATGGATCAGTTGTGATCTGAGTGTCCCATAAGAGTCCACTGTAATTAAAACCTTGGTTCCCAGGTGACATTGTTGGGAAGTAGTGGAACCTTCAGGAGATGGGACCTAGTAGAAAGGATGTAGTTCACTGGGGTTATGAGGTGATTCTTGTGTAACCACTTGAGGTTTAATAAGAAGATCATTATAAAATGAGTGAGTCTGTCCTTATCCATCCTTTCTTCCTCTCTGCTCGTATTGGAGATATTACCACTTGCTCCTACATGTACTCTTATTCTGATATGACAACCTCACCAAAAGCCAAACAAATGGACCTTCCCAATCTTGAACTTTGGCATTCCCAAATTGTGAGCTAGAGAACACTTTTTCTATTTATAAGTTGGCTGCCTCAGGAATTTTGTTGTAGTATGAAACACTGACTAATACAATAAATGTACAAAAATATGAAAAAAAATATTGGGATTTATTTCTTAGGGTCATTATAAGAGTTAAATGAGACAATATTTGTAAAATGCCTGCTTCAGGCCTGGAACATGATAATTGTTAAATGGAAGCAAATGTTGCTCTGACTATCATAGTCCATTCAGAATGTCCATTCCAATCTAGAGTAACAATTATCATTCAAATCTTGCAAGAACAAAATACCCCATCACTTCCTCTTGTTTGCACCCTTCATTGTCAATAGGTAACAAATTGCTTCAGCACTATAAGAATTTTTTCTAATGATTTAATGATCATACAAATAGCTAAGGAGAAAAAGTCTCCAACAGCATAGTGTGCATAATGTGCATTTTATTGGAAGGCAACTTAGATATTTTTTAGGCCATGCTCATGTGCAAGTTATTTTTAATGATGGAAAGCTGCTTTGGTGGAACTAATTATGATAAATTACTAACAGTGGTTGCAAACATTAGCTGTTCAGCCAAAGTGATCAATAGGCCAAAAGCCAAACTTAGACATAGTTGTGAATGCTTTTTATGAACATTTCATGGAATTTTTTAAAAGGCCTACCCCTACTTTTCCTTTTTTATTTTACCAGAGGATGAATCTCCAAGTGCATTAAGATCTTCTCAGCATTGGCAAAACTGTTTTATGATAGAGCTATATGAGCTCTGAGGTCCCTAGACACAGGATTCTGGAATTTCTCATAATGTGCTTAATTCACTGAAGAACTGGGATGCTCATACGATGTTGAAGTATGCTAAGAAAGCTTCACTTTTCTCAGAAATCAATTTTATTCTGATACACAAGGTGCTGGGCTTGATGGGAACCAGTTAGGTAAAAATTTAATTTTACAAATTGTTCATTTAATCTCACATTCACTGTCAGTGAGAAAACAGAATGAGGCAATTTCCATATGACCACAAATCAACTGCAACAGAAATGCACTTAGAACTATGCAATGTCTTACATTTAAAAATGGGTTAGACAATTGAAATTTTTGCTGTCCAAAACCATCTTGCTCAAGAGTGAAGTTATTTTTCTGCTTCAGACCTCATTACAAAATCACCTTGGTTCTATGCATTGTAAAATACTCTAGAGTCAGTAGAACCTCTTACTCTTAGTTGGTATTTTGAAGGGATGGACCACAATGCAAACAGATTATGCCCAGAAATTCTGGTTCTCAGTCTGTCAGAAAATGCTTCATGTACAGAGATTTTACATTTGTTTCTGTACTTAAGAACTGCAAAAGTATAGCAAATAACTAAAACCCCTGCATATCCACCACTCATTTTTTGAAATTAAACATCACAAACGTGAACTAAGCCACTCATATGTCTTTTCCTGTTCCTATCCCTTCCTCATCCCTTAAAGTAAGCATTATTGTAAATTTGGTGTTTCCTATTTCAACATGTAGTTTATTCTATTCTTTACACATGTATATTCATACACAACATATAATAGCATTTTATGTTTTATGGTATCATACTGTGTACATTTTTCTATAACTATTTTCTTTTATTCACTCAACTCTATAGTTTTTGAGATTCATCCATGTTGCTGCACATAGCTTAATAGTTTGTACTTCTGTATACATTCCATTCTATTTGTATACCACAAATTTTTTTTCAGTAGCCTTATATTCAGGTTGTTTCCATACTTTTGGTATTACCACTAATGCCAATGTGAGCACATTTTATGACACTCAAGTGGAAGAATTTCTCCAGAGGGTATACCCTAGGCTTGGAATTACTGGAGTGTAGGGTATGTGAACATCTTCAGCTTTATCAGATACCCTCAAATTGTTTTTCAGGGTGACAGTAAAAATTTACATGGCCACCACAGCATAAGTGGGTTTCTACTGCCTTTTTTCCTCAGAAAGCTATTCCTTTATTATCTAAATATCAATTGGTTCTTATAATACTAGATTTTTAAAAAAGTGGCCCCAAGTCAGTCATATTAACTAGGGTCCAGCTAGGGATCCAAATGAATCATTGCAGGCTCCTACTTATCAGCTTAGACAATATCAGAACAAAATAGTGAGGCACAAGACATTCATTATTGGTAAATTTCCCCCTCCTTCTACACTTTCAGCTCCCACTGATCTGATGCCTCTTCTCTCAGCACAACCATGCCACTACCAGTCAACATTTGTGTTCCAGCCAGTTCCCATTATTATCATAGCTTACCTGTTACTCACTGGTCACTTATTCCTTTGGCCAACCACTCAGTTATTCACCAACATAGACCTAGTGTCTATGATATTCCAGACCTAGTGTCTATGATATTCCAGATATTATGTGACAGGGTTTTACATGCTGGCTATATGATGGGGTAAGAAATTAAGGGAAATACCAGAGTGGACAAGACTAGTACCTCTTCTGCCTTATGTTCCAACCTTTCTTTCTTTGTCAGAAAAAAAATCTGATCAATTAAATCAAGGTGAGTAATAAAGAAACAAGTGTTAATTGAACACCTACTCTGAGCTAATGTATCTACTGCTGAAATTGACAACATGTTCACTCTTACATGTAACATATTTGTACAATAACATGGTCATCCTTGCTCTAATACAAAGCAAGGAGAATGTAAACCATAATTTACTGAGGGCAGTATCAATGTTTCAGGCACAAAATTATCTCCTTTTAATTCCATAATAGCACTATCAAAGAAGGATTATTATTTTCTCCACTTGGTGAAAAGGAAACTGAACTTCAGAGAAAATCAGCAACTTGCCAAAAGTCTCATACTAAGGCACTCATCTAAGATAAAAATCCTAGTCTAACCTTACCAAGCCATGGCCTGTTGTGGTCGATAGGATTTTAAAACAACATGAGCCAGAGAAGGAAAATGCAGTTTTCCATTCCAAGCCACTATATGCAGGCCAAAAAGACAGAATGTAATTTGCTGATGTGATTTTTGCCAAGAAAACATCAAAAGAATCTTTAATCACTGTGAGTGGGCTGAGGTTCCATTGCCCATTATAGATGGTGACTCCCTCAGGACAAGGTCACAGTATACAAGTTTTGATATATTGCCCAGTCTAGTTTCATGTCATAAGAGCTAAGGACTATACCTCTGGATTTAGGTTGCTTCCACAAAAACTCCCTGAGAATCACTTAAAGAAGAGAAGGGCCAAGGCAGAACCAGTTGAGAGGCTATAGGGAGTCCCTAAACTCTCTTTTCAATACACAATACTTCTCTGGACTCAGCAACTAGCTAGAAAACTGAGTAAAAATAATGACATGAAGTCAGTTCCAGAGGATCAGAAAATGTCATCTGGTAGGTATGTTGTCACTGTTTGGATGTCACCTATTCTGGGAAGCTTTCCTTCACCAAAGCTTGGGCTAATGTTCTTCTTGTGCACTTCTGCAAAGCTCTGTGATTCCCCTATGATAACACTGACACCACTCACTGTATTATAATTGTGCTATTTCCTTCTTGTCTCCTCCATCAAGACTGAGCTCTATAAAAGGCAGGACCATACTTGTCATTTCACTCTTCTGTTTGTAGTGCTTATCACATTGGTTGGTACAAATACAAAACAGGCATTCATTGGTGTGGGCTAAATGAATTAATGAATGAACAAATTCCATTCTGGCAGAAAATTTCATCTGTCTCCAAAGAAGACACCCCAAAGTGGTCTGGCTGAAGCATAGGAAGGTGGAAATGAGGATCTTATTGACCTGCAAAAGAGCTATAGCACTTACTATGTTCCAGGCATCATTCTACTTTATATTTATTAACTTATTTAATCCTCACAACAACCTTATGAGATAGATGCTATTGTTATTCCCATTTAAAAAACAAGACATAGGAAAGTTTAGTGACTTACCCTGTGTCATTCATCTAGGAAGTGTTGGAGCTGGGATTTGAATCTAAGCAGTGCTAATCCAATGTCTGTGCTCTTAGTCACTTGGATAAACCATAAAAATGCAGATTTCTATTTTCATTTTTGTCTTAAATTAAATGCTAGTAACTCTATAGCCACTGTATTTTCTTATGCCTAGGCTCTAAAATCCTTTGGACTATATTCAGTACTTCTCAAGAAACATGACCCTATCTCATGTATCTATACTCCTGGACCCAAAATATTTTGATTTCTCTGAAAAAGAACCATGGTGAGCTCTGCACAAGATCACCCATAGTTGAGTCATACTAACATTGTACCTTACATAACTGTCATGTCTTGGGCTTTGGCATGATTTGAATTCTAGGTCTCACTTTTACTAATGATAGGGCCTTGTTATGGTTTAGATATGAGGTATCTCCCAAAAGCTCATGCATGAAACAATGCAAGAATATTCAGAGGCAAAATGATTAGGTTATGAGAGTTGGAACTAATTAGTGGATTAATCCACTAATGGATTAACTGGGTGTTAACTGAAAGTAGGTAAGATATGGTTGGAGAAGGGAGGTTACTGAGGGCATGCCTTTGGGGTTTTTATTTTTTCCCTGATGAACAGAGCTCTCTCCCTCCCCCCTTCCCCCTTCCTTGTTGCCATGTCCTGAACTGATTTCCTCTGCCATGCCCTTCTACTATGAACTTCGGTCTCACCATGGGCCCAGAGAAATGGAGTTAGTCATCTATGGACTGAGACTTCTGAAACCATGAGCCCCCAAATAAATTTTATCCCCTCTATATTGTTCTTGTCAGGTCTTTCGGTCAGAATTACATACACACACACACACACACACACACACACACACACACATGCTGCCAAAACAGGCTTTAAACATACTACATAAACTCTGAATCTCAGTTTCTCATCTGTAAAAAGACATTAGTATGTATCCCAAAAAATATTCTGGGCACCAAATGTGATTATGTAAAGTGTTTAGAATGGTGCCTGGCATAGAGACACCATATTAAATATAAATCCCACAGACAATTCTTATATATGAGATAAAATGTATATATTTAACTGAAATAATCTTAGAATTGCACTGGCCTAACTCACTTACATAAATATCAGTTTTACCTGTAGGATTTATTTTCTTCCTTTGAAAAATAGGGATCCCACTACATATTTTCCAGGAGTGTTGTGATGACTAACAGAGACAAGGGATAGTATACCCAGCAACAGGCTATATCTTGCTATTTCTGTCCCCACCACCTATATCCCATTTTCTCTTCCAGCTTCACCAATATAATAAAACTACTCTTCAAAAGGTCAGCTATAAGTTCCAAAATGTCAATCCTAATGCTATTTTCTCAAGTCTCATCCTATTTGTTCTGCCTGCTAGTTCTTTATTTTTAATTGATTACCTCTCTGTGTTAAATTTCTTCCTTCTTTCTCAGTCCAAAATTACAGTGTTGTTGATGTTGCTACTGCTGCTGCTGCTACATGGAAATATCTCTTGCACTAGAAGCACCTCTCTTCCAACATCTTTGACAGATAGTTGCCAAGATTATATCCCTGACACACTGTACTTCCCACTGAGCTTACTCTTTCTGGGCAATCACATCTGTTCATGCAGCTACAAGAGCTCACTCTGTATAGATATATGATCCTCAAATTTATGACTCTGACCCTAACCTCAACTGAGCTCTAGTCCTACATCTCTGTTTCTTTCTGGATATTAAGTTTGGCAATCTATCCTTTCTTCCTCCTTAAACCAGCATTTGCTCCTATGTTTCCTGTTCTTAAGTAATGCTGTCATCACTATACCAAGACACCAAAGTTTGAAATCCTAGCAATCTCTTTCAGTTGCCTTTATTACTTTTTGTCCAAATTCAAATAGTAGTTACTATATAACAGAAGATACCTCACTGATTCCAATCTCAACCTGCTCTACTACATCTTTCAATTACCCCAGATTCATAAACCTAATAAGTCATTTCCAGATCTAAAATGCATGAACACTGTGGTAACAATTTTAAAACTGCAAATACTTTAATCCAACAGTCTTGCCCTCAAAGTTCTTTACTAATTTAATCCCATTCTCAACTTAATAGCATTCCATTTGACATTTCCTGAAGTGGACCTAGGCTTCACCATTGATTTTTATGTATTCTCTGCTTGTACTGTCCTACACAAGTCTCCCTTCCTTCAAGGACATCCCTTGTTTCAAAAGCATACTCCTAAAATACCCACTCAACTACACAGGCATCTTCAAAGACCTCATTGAAAATTTATTTCTTATAATCCCACAGCACCTAAATTTAACCTCTTTCATGGAGATTTCCATAGTCCATCTTATGTTACAAATATTTGTATCTAGAATTTTCTCTTGGAATATATTATAAGCAATTTAAGGACAATGATGGTCTTGTATGATTTTCTTTGAATTTCCCACAGATTCATACATAGGGTTTTATGTATGGCAGCAGCTCAGGAAAAGTTGTGTATTTCTGTTTGTGTGTGAAAGAGAGGAAATTGAGTCTTATGTACTCAGAATCTCTAGAATTTCTGAAATCCTTCTCATCAGAGAATCCTCTAGAGTCTCATACACTCCCTGAATAGGTAGATTTCAGAAACCTATTTGAGGTCTAGCACCCAGTCCAGTGAATGGCCTGGCTAGGATATCAAACCCATAAACTTCTACTTCACCATCAGCAGTCTGTAATAAGGAAGCGAGTCAGCCACAAAAATTGACAATTTAAGAAGCCATCAACTGAGATCATCTTAGGATTGCACTGGAATAACTCACTACCTTAGACAAATGTATTAAGGACAGATGCTTATAAAGCACAGTGGGCAGCCTATTATCATGGGCTTATCATCATTAATTCACCCTTAAAATTTAAATGATACAATTATGGTAAGCATTAATAACTCCCAGCATAATAATAGTGGTAACAGCAGGTAGTTTTTGAAAACTGTTACCCATGTCTCAATAACAAATCCTGAATGTTGTGCTTAAAGCAGTCTCTTAAGAAGAGAAAGAAATGGAAGTATTCCAATAATATTTTATAGTAAAAGTATTTCATAGTTCTAGCTTGAAGTTGATTGTGTAAGTCCTTTACTTTTAAATCTCTGGGTAGCATCACTTAGAATTTTATTGATCAAAAGTCCTGGCATGGAAAGACAGTAGAATGAATTGGACACAATGTTCGTATATTCATATACAATCAGTGAAACTCCACATCATATATAGCCACAAGAATGAGAAGTTATACTCCATGTATATATAAGATATCAAAATCCACTCTACTGTCATGTGTAACTAAAATTTTTTAAAATAATGAGATAAAAGCACAAAAAAGAAAAAGGAAAAATTCCTGGCATAATCTGATCTCACTTGATAATGTTGCAATCACAGAATGGCTATAGTCCAAGTAACTTCTTTTTTTTCCAAGGTACTTTTTATTTGTTCTTTTTAGATATACATGACAGTAGAGTACATTTTGACCTATTATATATATTTATAATATATTATATATTTATATATTTATATGTACATATTTGACATATTATATATATAACATGTATTATATATATAATATGTATACGTTCTAATTATTCTAATTAGGATCCCATTCTTACTTTTGTATGTGATGTGGAGTTTCACTGGTGATGTATTCATATACAAGTAAGTAACTTCTAGAATCTTAGGGCCCTATAAATGTCAGTAGCTCCACACTATCAAAGCACACAACATGACAGCTCATTATCTGTAAAAAATAATCTGCTTTATACCAAAGGACCACTTAAGAATGGACAATTTAGAAAAAAATGAGGAATAGTGGATAAAAGCAATGCAATTGGAATCTATCACATCTGAGTTTGAATCCTCGGTTTGGCTACATCCCTTTGACAAGTTACTTCTCTTAAGCTTCTTGTAAAACAGAGCTAGTGACACTCATCATTTATTGGAAGATTACGTGATATAATATATATAAGGTACCTGACACAGAGGAAGAACTCAATACATGGAAATAATATTCTCATTTTGAATTATTGTATAGCATAAATCCAAAATTGTGAACTTGATTTTCATGTGGGTCAGTTCACATATTCATGGATGTATTCAATAAACTCTTTTGCCCTGAGCCATGCACGGGGAAAACAATCCTGAAAGTCACTGCCCCTTTGGAACATACAGTCTAGAAAACACCATTAAGAGATATCAGTTACAAAGTGTGACATAGGTACGTACTCTAGGGCTTTAGAGAAGGCTTTTCAGAGAAGAGGGGGGCCACGTTCAGACCTGAAAGAAGAGTAACTATTGCTAGGGTAGAGAAAAGAGAGAAAAAGGGTCTTTTGCTACAGGAGGATAAGCATGAATAAAGACCTTCTGATCTTTCTATTCTAACAGAATAGACACCCAATCACATTCAGTCCTTTCTATGGATTCCCTTAGACTCTAATCCCTTAGAGAGAAAATAGCCCAGTAAGGGAAAATCCACCCAATTCCTGAGAGATTAACTGAAAACTGTTTACTGTTCCAATAAAGTGAGGATCATGTAGCATTATTTTTCTGTAATTAGGATAGCATTTATCTAGGGTTCTCAAAGACATTTAAGATACCAACAAACAGTATTTAATGGGAAAAAAATAATGGAACTTTAGTTAAACTTGGTAAATCAAAGACATTTTCAACTTATTAAGACTAGTTCTAAGAGATTTTAGGGTGTATGAAGATTGCAGTTGCCTGGGAAAACTACTATGTGGGTCTAACCAGGAGGTTGGTCTTTGTCAGATATTATCTAAATCAGAGATTTGTGTGTAAGAGTTACAACTTTATTACAATATTGACTACCTTCAGGCTCAAAGGGCATTCAGAATGGGACTGGGGTGGCCAGAGTCCTAGACTATTCAGCTTTGGTAGTGTTATAACAGGAAAAGAATTGAGAAACATCACTATGGATTTCCTTTTCTAAAATTGAAAATGCCAGTGTGCATGATGTCAGGGCTAGAGTTAAGGGCATCATCACTGCTATAGTTGGGATATGAGGTGTCTCCCATAAAGCTCATATGTTAGGAAATATAGGACTGTTTGGTGGTGAATGATTAGATTATGAGAGCTGCAGCCTAATTGGAGGATTAATCCATTTGATGGACTAATAATTTGAATGGAATACCGGGAGGCAACTATAGGCAGGTAAGGCATGGCTGGAGGAGGTAAGTCACCGGGGCTGTGGTCTTGGACTACATCTTGTCCCTGGCCCCTCTCTTACTCTCTCAGTTTCCTGGCTGTCATGACCATACACTTCCACCATGATGTTCTCACTCACCTTTGGCCCAGAGCAATGGAATCAGCCATCTCTGGACTGAGACCTCTGAAATCATAAGCCAGAATAAACTTTTACTTCTAATTTCTTCTTGTCAGATATTTTGGTCACAGAAGCAAAAAGCTGAATAACATAATTATCATCATTATCCATGTCATCATCATCAACATCATCACCAGTAGTATTTCTATTATTAAAGCAAAAGTGTTCCCTATTCCAAAACACGCATCTATGTTCTCACAAACATCTTGTTCTGTTCTTGGTGTCAAATAGTAACCAGAATGAATACGATCATAATTTATTATATAGGGAAGGCCATCAATCTTAATCAGAAGCCATTGTGACTGTGACTAATTCTTGACACTACCACCCTCCAAATAAGCATGTGTTGAGACTGTGTATTCATCTATCATCATATTAATAAGTCCTAACTGCAGCTGAATATGTACATGGAGACACCATGAGATACTTTCTTTACACAAGAGAAAACAGATTTTCCATCTGGAAAGGTAATGACGGAAAGAAATCTTGAAAACCCCTCAGTGTCCCTTCTTTTCTACTTAAAAACAAAAGTGAACCAACCTTTCTACGTATCACAGTTGGAGCTTTTGTTTTTCTCCAAAAGCTTGTTTCAAGGGTCATTAGGGTAATGTTTCTGGATTTGCAGCTCTGCTGTCAGTCTAGGGCACACTCCCCAGGAGAAGCCTCCTAATTGGCTGTCAGTGAGTCACTGTTATGCATAACCATTTTCCTTAAAACCTTTCCCTCTCTGGAAACATGGCCTTTCTAAAAGAGCCCAGGAACACATTGAAAATGTAGGTGTCTGGGTAGAAGTACGAGGTTGGGGAGCCACATTAAACTGGTACTTTGACATTTGTAAATATTCCCCAAATGTTTCCACTACAAAAGTGCTTCAGTAATGTTAAGACAGTCAAAACAGTTTGACAAGTTTTTGTTTGGCTACTGTGCTCATGACCTGATTAGCTAGTGCCTGGAGGGATTGACACAAATGGCAAATCCACCAAGACAGCTCCTAGTAAAGAGAATTTATGTCTGTGTAAAACAGTGATTGACCCTAAGCACCCATAAGCTGTTACCCAGGGCACCAGGACTTCTTCAGAGCCAAGGGAAGCAGAAGAGTAAAATAAAAATTTTAAACATGTAAATGTGTTTACCTTCCAAACACATTTTTCTTATCTTTGAATACAACTTTATTTCTTCCATTTGGGGATGAATTTATGTATTTGCTCTGAAAATCTAATAGCTGTGCAATCTTAAGTAAGATCATTAACCTATCTGAATCTCATGTTCCTATATATGAAAAATTGGGAATTGTGTATTCCCACCTCCCAGGAATTTTGTGAGTTTAGATGTGAGCTCATTTTATATGTAAGAACACTTAAAACAGGATTATTGTGACTTTACATATGAAAACACTTAACCCATAGGTGATCAATACCTGCTAATTTTCTTCTTTTCCTTGACTAAAATGTTTGAATTAGGACTTGCTAGTAAGAGAGGCAATATAGAGAAGGCACTTGAGGCCCAAATTATCTGCCCTATGCAGAATACCGAAATATCCCTAATCTTAAAACTCTCTTCTGCATAGTTGATGCCAGTTGTTTGAAGAATGCAATCTGCCACCACATCTGTTATCCATAAGAACTTACCTCTAAGACTTAATACTCTTTTGGGAGGCTCTTGGGCATTGATCTCTTTAGATGAGATGTCTGAGCAGAATTATTTTAATACTATCTTTGCACATGCAACACTTAGCTTTCCTAAAGGTCCTTCCTCTGTTGTTACTGACTAAATGATCCTCCAATACATAAGTGTCAATGAATGTCCTTGTTCTTGAAATATCTTAAGACTTTTAAATCATGTTGTGTAGAGAGATGGTGTACTCAGAAAGGAAATAGGGTGTGACAGAAAGTCAGAATGAGCTCTTACTTTCTTATTGTTAGGATTGGTTTTTATGAAGTTAAGATGCCACTAAACCCAAAGACAGTCCTTCTTGTTTCCTTACATTGCTTTTGATCACCTCATCAAAGTACTTTGCACACCGAATTGTTATTCATTTCTGACATCTTTTGGGTCAGTAACTATGTCTTGAACTTCATCATAAACTCAGAAACTTAGGTTATGCCTGAAATATTATAGGTGCTCAGCAAGTATTTCTCAAACAATGTAATAAATAAATAAAGGAATGAATGTAGGCAAAACAATTTACAAATAGTTTTTGAAAGACCTTCAAACTTCATAGTATCCTCTACCCCAACAGCCCTTTTCCTAAAGTCACAGAATCAAATAGGGGGAGAACACTTTCCCTTTCTTTCTGAATAAAATAAACAAATCATTAGAAAAGTCCCAATATGCCAACTGTGCTTGTTGATTTCCAGCTAAATAAACACTCCATTATTTAACCCCAGGAAAAAGAGAAAAGAAAGAACTGAAACACACACACTTGGCATTTTTCTCACTGTTCTCCAGTCTGAACATATATTGCAAATGTGCCATTTTTCTCTGTATGATTTGTAATGCTGGCCCCAGTGAAAATGATTCTCCCCTTAAACTGAGCTGGCAAATCCATGGCTGGCACCAGTTGAATGGCATTACCTGGATTTAATAGCAGAGGTTCAATACAAAGCTTTCCCTATAAGACTATTGAGAACTTCAAATGACCCTGTATATACAAGGAAGTCAACATAGTATTTAGCACATAGTTAAGTGCCTTATGTATCTGAGTTAGGTAGCTAATTTCTTCCTAAGAGAGCCTCAACTTACTGTTTAGTGTATCTGATGATATATAATTGGGTTGGGGGTAAGAGAAGAATGGAGGAACTAGATTATTAAGAGGGAAATGAGAGGGAGGAAGGGTGGGAGTATGAAAGATGTTGGAATGAGATAGACATCATTACCCTATGAACATGTATGATTGCATAAATGGTATGAATCTACATCATGCACAACCATAGAAATGAAAAGTTGTACCCCATTTGTGTACAGTGAATCAAAACACAGTCTGTAAAAATAAAAAATAATAATAAAAAAGAAAATAAACCAAAAAAGATCTGAAATAGTCACACACATTACTTCGTACATGATTATTTATTTGTTGTTCCAATCCAAATTGTATAAAATCCCAATTTATCCACTTTGGATCAGTCTCTCCCCAATGCCCCTCCTTTTTCAAACCAAGATTTTACTTCTGTTTGAAGAGATCATTGAGATTCCTACCAGAGACATTTAATAATCTGTCACGTCTTTACCCTTCTTAAAGGAACCAGAATTCCATTTTTCTTAAGAACAATTAAAAGTTTATTGAAATGAGTTACTTTAAACAAAGTTTTATATAATATTTGTTCCCTTGTATACTATGTGCTCATTCTCAATACCCACATCAACTCCACCTAAATTCATAGTAAAACTGTCCCTACCAATACCAGTTCATGATTATTTTTTCCTTCTCTTGAACTCTGTCAGCACTTACTACACAAATCCCATAACCTGCTCCTTCCAATCACCTAGTTTCATGGAAACATTTGGAGTTTCCTCAGTTGTTCATTTGTCTTCAACTTCTTTTGAATTTCTTCTAATTTCTTACTTTAAGATAGATCATTCCTGGCACACAGTAAGGATTCATGATATCCTATTGAAGGAATTTATCATCTTTGGATGAGTAATGGTCCCTGTAATGGACAGGACTCAGGTATGGATGGCTCCATTCTCACTGCAGTCTATCCCCCATAGTAGCTACTTCTCTCACATCTGGTGATCTCAAGCCCAAGAACACCCCCCAATGCTGTTCTAGCAGGCCTAAGCAGAGCAAACAAGATGTAGCTCTCTTCCATTATTTTCTTTCCAATACAGAAGTTCAGCAGGAGATCATGGAAATACATACTCCTTCCCTCTGAGCCATATTCTTGTTCTCCGGCCTATAAAACATATGTTTATCAGTTTAATAAACTTCTCTAAAATAGAGAGGCATAAAACAAGGATATTTTCTACCTTAATGGATAAAAGGTATTTTAATTTAGCCTGAATAAACAACTTAGTAGCCAGTGAATACATTTGAAACATAAGTGAAAATAAGTACATCTATAGTAAATACGAGAAAAGAGTTTTACAATTTAGAGATTAGAAAGTACCATTCAGAATTTAGACACTATTTTCATGTTGAGACTAAGTGGAAGAAAGCTATTTAATAAACGTATTTTTCTCCCTGTGTGATGCTCCTAAATACCATTAGAACTTCCTAAAGCATAGGGTATGCATTCCGAAATTTAGTTCCTCCTGTCTGACAGACATTGTTCCAGAAGTTTCTGGAGATTTCCAACAATGTTTAAGTACTGAAAGAGAAAATTGTTGTGAAAATGTAGAAAGACTCAAAAGAGTTCTGAAACTACTTACTGAGAAAGGGGTAGAAAGAAAAAATCTAATATTATCTAATTTAATATACTCCATAACTCTATGCAATAGATACTACTATTAATCCCATTTGGTAGATGAGGAAAACAGAAATAGGAAGTAAAGTCCAACTAGATTTCTATGAAATTTTAATACTTTTAATCTTCCCATTAATTATATAAATGACAAAAGTACAGATTAAGGGGAAGGTGTTATTATTAAAAGTACAGTTACTAAGTAGCATTATCAAGACCTGAAAATTTCTCACTCCAATTCTAGTGTTTCATTCATCATTTCAAGTTCCTTTCTTTCCATCCCAAATCCAAACCTTCTATCTCAAAAATGTTTCTTTAATCTTCATTCTCAACTTGTCTGTAGAATATAATTTAATATTTCTGGTTTACATTCATGTTTTTCAAATACAATTTATTGAGTGTCTTGTACTAGGTGAGGTATTGGTTCTTAGAATGGAAAATAAAATGGACAAAATTCCAGTCATTTAAAATCGAGTGAGCAACATAGACATTAAATGATCAATAAAGAGATAATTACCAATTATCAATGCAATTAAGGAATACTATGGAGTAAGAGTATATAATAACAGGATAAATTTGGTTTGGATGGGATGGGGTATTTTCAGAAAAAGTCTTTCGGGGAAATGAATTATAAACAGAGATCAAAAAGATAAGAGTTGGTCAAAAAGAGTTCAGTATTATCATTTAGGGGCTTATGAGTTTGATGGTTTCATTCATTTAATAAAATTTAATGTCTATCTACTTAAATACTCTTTTTCAGAAGTCACTTCATTTTCAACCATTTTGTACAGAATCATGAGCAATTAGATGCTTTAGAAAAATGTTCTGATGGTAATTTTGTAAAAGGAGCCAAAGTTACTTTCAAACATTGATTGGTTAACTTTAACTAAAAGTATTGTTGCCAAAAGTTTACAAACTGCCTGTAAAGTAGGGGCATAGCTTGAAAAAATTTGTCAAAATGCTCCTTACTGAAATGTTCAAACAATTCTACCTACAGGGATTATTAGCAATTTCAGTTCTTATTCCCATGTACTTCTACCAAGTGCACCATAATACCATTTTTTTAAATATTGGTTAGCCATTCAGTATAAAATAGATTGAGATTATTCTAAGGGCACACAGCTGAATAGGGAGTGCAAGGAGAATTTACTCACATTTTTGGTAGGCATATACCAAGATAAGATAAATCTACCTCATTCAAAAATGAGTTAAACTGACTCAAACCAACACAAGATCAATGAAATTGCTCTGTGTCATAAAAAAGGGGAAAAGTGAAGCAAGCAGTGAAGGAGAAGCATAATTTTGAAAAAGATTAACTACAGGAAACAACTTAGTTTAAAGTAGTATCTGTTTTATACTGAACAAAATTCAAAAATTTAAACTCTCTAAAATAAGGAAATTGGTTAAAAGACAAAAGAATTAGATTTAGGAAGGAAATTGACTGAGTCAAAGAATATCTGGTAGCAAATAATGTTAAAACACATTTTAAATGGTATTATAAGATTTTGCTTTGGCATTTAATAATGAATCAATGAATCTGCTCTAAATATCATTTTATTTCCATAGATCCATGAAAAAGAAAGAAAAGGTAACTAAGACCAAAATAACTTCTCCTGACTAGATAGAATATATATATACGTATCAAATGAGAAAATGGTAACAATATCTTTAAGATCAACATCAGTAGGTTAAATATTACAAAATTGAGAAGAAATTTCAATTTCCTATGAAATTCACAGCAAACAAAAATTGATATTAGCCTTGCCAAAGTTAAGGGTTATATTTCATAGGGGATAACACCAATATTTTAAAGATAGGATATCTCAGGAGAATTTTGTGTAAACAATCCAATGAAAAATTCAATTTTATGATGACAGACACAGATTAAGTATTGATTTAACTTTAGGTAGCCTTTTATCCCACCCAGCTTACGCTGTCTTTGTTCTTTGTAACTGATTTTTACATATTATCCAGCTAGTTCTTATCTTTACAACAAAGAACAACTTGTGCAGGTCGTTGCATTCTTAAGAACCCTTTTGTTACAACCCTATAGAAAATAGGCAAAGGATATGACCAAAAATTCACAGTAAAAGAAATAAATACTTCAATATTTGAAACATAAGACAAAAACAATCTATAGTGTGATAATCCTTGTACTTATCAAATTGTGATATTATCATAAAATTCACCTATAAAAATTGGCAAATATCCAAACATTTAATTGAGATCATTCTGTTGTTGGGGCTGTGGGAAAGTAGGTCTCTCTTATATGGTTAGTGGGAATGCTACATGATATACCTCCTACAGAGGGGAATTTTGCAAACTACATATGCATTTACCCTCTACCCAGTGAGCTTACTGTGTTAGACAGCTTTGTATCACTGTGACCAAAATACCTAAAAGGAACACCTTAGAAGAGAAAAGATTTATTTTCTTTGGCTCATGGTTTCAGAGGTTCAGTCCATAGTCAGCTGGCACCAAAACAGAAACATCATGAAAAAAAAAGGGTATGTCAGAGGAAAGCTATTTGACTCATGGCAACCAGGAAGCAGAGAAAGAAACTGTAATAAGCCAAGGACAAAATATAGTCCCCAAGGGCACACCCTATGACCTATTTCCTCCAGTCATGCCCCACTTGCCTATAGGTACTATCCAGTAGTCCATTCAATTATTAATCCATCAAATGGATTAATCTACTGATGAGGTTACAATGCTCATCATTGCCTAAAAGCCCCACCTCTGAATTTTGCTGCGTTAGGGATCGTGCTTACAACACATGAGTTTTGGGGGGAATATTCCAGATTCAAGCCATAACACCCACTTCTAGGAGTCCATCCCAGTGAAACATTGTCAACAACATACAATGGCATATGCTGATAGCTCTTCAATATAACTCTATTTGTAATACCAAAAGACTAGAAACACATGAAACATTTATCAGTAAGGGACAATTTTAATAAATTGGAACATTCATACAATGGACTACATTTTGTCCATAAGAAAAGAATGAGGCAGGGCTCCATATAGTACTCTGGCATTATCTCAAGAATATACTGTTTCGTTAAACAAAAAAAGTTGGGGTCAAAACAGTGTGCTACAGCCAGGCATGGTGGTGTATGCCTGTAATCCCAGCAGCTCTGGAGGCTGAGGAAGGAAGATCACGAGTTCAAAGTCAGCCTCAGCAAAAGCAAGGCCCTAAGCAACTCAGTGAGACCCTGTTTCTAAATAAAATGCAAAATAGGGCTGGGGATGTGGCTCACTGGCCGAGTGTCCCTAAATTTAATCCCCAACACCTCCCCCCAAAAAACCAGTGTGTTACAGTATGCTAGGTTCATATAAAAGAGCCAGAAAAGCCATGGATTATAGTTATCTATATTTGCTTTTATTTTTGAAAAGATAAAATGGAGGGATAAATAATTTTTTTTAAGAAATGGTTACCTATGAAGGGTGAGAGGGAATATGGTAATAGAGAAAGGGAGAAAAGCTAGATTTTTCATAATGTACCTTGTTTTGTTGTTATTTTGAAACAATGTAAACTAAATTAAATTTAAAGGGAAACTATTAAAATAAAAATAAAAATAAAATTAAATAAATAAACTGAATTATATATAAAGTTATTGGTCTAACCACATGAAGAATGATTTCAAGGAATTTAGGCACACAGTAGTTTGAGTACACACCCAAAGGACAAAAACATTAAAAGTAACTACAAAGACTTCTCAAGTTGCTGTCAGTAGTCACTTTGTTCATAATAATATTGTTTTTAGTAACCCCTTAGTAGTAATATATTTATATTATTGTTTTGAATGCATGCATAGTAAAGAAGCCATTATATTTATGTAATACTGATCCAAGAGTTTCAGCATATGTTAAAAAAGAGACACATAATTAATGAAATTAAGCAACCTCATAAGTGCAAATTGAAATTAGTATGAAATTATAATCTATCTTTCTAGATTAACCCAATGAAAAGGTATAAAAACTAGTGACTGTAGTCTAAGTACTGGAGATATAACCGACAAGATAGGATGTTCCCTGCAAGACCCTAAGCAGAACTTAGAAAGGAAAACATAAGTAAATATGTGGGAACAGTTCAGTGGGCAGTATCCAGTAGGGTAGATAAGTCCAAGCTAAGTAGAATTTCTCTGTAATTCAGAGTAAATGAAAATGGAACACAAAAGAATAAATTTGAAATGAACTATATAGAAGACAGAAAAAATAGAGATAATTGCCTTGAATGTAGAGAGTCAGTCAGTGGAAAAGAAGCAAGAAGAAAACCATAAAGAAAAAAAGCCTTCCTGAGATGGGTCAAGACCTAAGTCAGCAGATAGATACCAGACTAAATTTGCTTTTCAAGCGATTAATTACTAAATATATACATATGATTTTTAATTCTACAGATAAAAATTGTTGTATTAAGACACATTTTTAAAAGTTTGTTATCTAATTTCTAGGTCCTTGATCCACTTTGAGTTGAGTTTTGTACAGGGTGAGAGATATGGGTTTAGTTTCATTTTGCTGCATATGGATTTCCAGTTTTCCCAGCACCATTTGTTGAAGAGGCTGTCTTTTCTCCATTGTATGTTTTGGATCCTTTGTCAAGTATGAAATAACTGAATTTCTGTGGGTTTGTCTGTGTGTACTCTATTCTGTACCATTGATCTACCTGCCTATTTTGGTGCCAATACCATGCTGTTTTTGTTACTATTGCTCTGTAATATAGTTGAAGGTCTGGTATTGTGATAGCCCCTGCTTCGCTCTTCTTGCTAAGAACTGCTTTAGCTATTCTTGGTCTCTGCACCTAATAGAGAAAATAGGTCCAAATCTTCATCACGTTGGCCTAGGACCAGATTTCCTTAACATGACTCCCAAAGCACAAGAAATAAAAGCATGAATCAATGATTGGGATAGAGTCAAACTAAAAAGTTTTTCTCAGCAAAGGAAACAATCATGTGAAGAGAGAGCCTTCAGAGTGGGAGAAAATCTTTGCTACACACACTTCAGACAGAGCACTAATCTCCAGAATCTACAAAGTACTCAAAAATCTTTACACTAAGAACACTAATAACCCAATCAATAAATGGGCCAAGGAAATGAACAGACACTTTACAGAGGAGGATCTACAAGTAATCAACAGATTCATGAAAAAATGTTCAACATCCCTTGTTATAAGAGAAATGCAAATCGAAACCACCTTAAGATTTCATCTTACCCCAATTAGAATGTCTTTTATTAAGAACACAGGCAACAACAGATGTTGGCAAGGATGTGGGGAAAAGGGTACACTCATACATTGCTGGTGGGAGTGCAAGTTGGTGCAGCCACTCTGGAAAACAGTGTGAAGATTCCTGAGAGAACTTGGAATGGATCCAGCATTTGACCCAGCTCTCCCACTCCTTGGCCTATACCCAAAGGACTTAAAATCAGATTACTTCAGTGATGCAGCCACATCAATGTTCATAGCTGCTCAATTCACAATAACTAGATTGTGGAACCAATCTAGATGCCGGTCAATAGATGAATGGATAAAGAAACTGTGGTATATATACACAATGGAATATTACTCGGCCATACAGAAGAATAAAATTATGGCATTTGTAGGTAAATGGATGATGTTGGAGACTGTTATGCTAAGTGAGATCAGCCAATCCCCAAAATCCAAAGGCTGAATGGTCTCTCTGATAAATGAATGATGATGCATAATGCGGGGGGGAAGGGTGGCAAGAATGGAGGAAGGATAGATAATTTTTGACTTTCTACAAAATGTTCTTGAAGTTTACAGAGAGGAAAGAATGGGATTAATTTACACTAATAGACATTGAAGCACATTACAATATGTTGACGACAGAAAGAGCAGAAATAGACATATCAGTGAAACAAATTGGAAAATTCAGGAGGATAAGCCAATGCCCTTAAATACAATATATATAGTAATACTGGCATTAAAATACAGTTAGGATATATTATTTAATTATGGCAACACTGAAATTGGTGAACATTTTCTAAAAATATGAAGTTATAACAGTGTAAAATTAAATGAAAATTGACTGCAAGAAAATTTCATGAGTATCTACTATTTGGGTTGGAAGACTTTTCTAAATATGAACATGAAATAAGAAATTACATAGGGATAACATGATAGCTTTTACCATACACAATTAATTATGCTATGTATGATCCCTTTACTCTTCATGGTGACTTATAAAATTGTTAATATTTTCAGTTCCATTTTATAGATGAACAGCATGAGGGTTTAGATGTTAAGTGATTTGCCAAGACCACAAAGCCAGTGAGCATCAAATAAGGGATTCAAGCACAGATTCACATGATTCTGGAACCCACTGTCATTGTAAATACTATGTGGTTAATAAATTACAACATAGCTATATGAAAAAATGCTATACAACCACTAAAATCATAGTGCAAACTAGGTAGTGATGGAACTATGCTCATAATTTACTGTTAAATGCAAAACTGTTTTATACTTTGGAGCATGTATCCATGTATTTTAAAACATATGTCTTTATAAGAGTATAACAACAAAAATTACCAACACATGTGTCCACAAAAAATAATAGAAAAAACAGGATCAAGTTTGCTATTTCCATGTTTCTCATCACAGCATGATTGTGTTTAATACAATGCAGGTATCTGAGATTATGCCCATTGTGAACAAGCAGATAATATCATTGATAGTGGTTTCCTTGGATCCCCACATAACCATGTTTCCTGAAAGTGGTCTCTTGATGTCTCTTACTACAGTTTTTGCAGTACTTACATAAGCTTTTAATTCCCTGAATCATTATATGCAATTCTCAATGTAAAATAGCCAGAGTAACTTCTGCTTTTATGCATGGACATTGATTGATGCAGGATTTAGTATCAGAAAATGGTGATACATGCCTGCTATGAGATGCCAAAGGCACCACAATCTCTTAAAAGGGGTTGTACATTTTTGTAAGGAATAACATTGTTTTTCATTAAGCTTTTTATTAGCAGTGTCTTTGTACTTCAACAATAAGAGGTCTCTACTAATAACTGTAAAGAAAAACAATATTAGCACTAATCAACCCCATTAACTTAAAACACCCATTTAGGAGAGATGTACCTAGATATAGATATTGAATTTGAGCATCTTCAGGACACTGCTCAAAGGGGAAATTGGACTTAGTCCACTGAGGTGTGTAGTAAATAGGTCTGCTTTATTTCTTATACTAATTCATCATTATCATTATTATTTATAGACAGTTTTACTAAAATAGAATTAAATTTAAGATCAGATTAAGCAGAATTTAAACTAAGTCAAGTCGAAAGCCTAGAATAAAGGGCCAAAAGGGAACAGCAGTGAGAGATTGTAATAATAATAATACCTTGGATTTATATAGCTCTCATCCTCCCACAAGTACAATGTGAATGTGAACAGCATGTATGAGGATGAAGTAAATGCAGTTTTGGTTTCTCAAGCCTGGATTTTAAAAACTCTGACAAAAGAGGCCAGGAAATGGAGACTCAAAATATTAAGACCAATTTGAAAAATCTCACAGAATCACACATTTCAAAAATTTGTTTGCTGTTCCTGTTAAGGGGAAAGCATCTTCAAAATAAAGTCAAGGCTTGTATGCTATAGAGAAGGATATCAAAGTAAACAAATAAGAGATGATATATTAGTGTAACCATCATTCAGATATAATAAGTAAAACTTTACATTATCCATGAGATTTTCCTAAATTGCCTCAGCTACAAGTGATTTCTGAACTCCTGATAGGATTTTGCATTGGTCTCATGGGGCACACATTCTACCTTATATTCAGATTATTTGTGTGTGTGTATATGTGTGTGTGTGTGTGTGTGCATATATATATATGTACATATATATATATATTCCTATATCTCACCAGACCACTAGTTCCTAAGTTTAGTGTTCTTTAGAATCACTATATGGATCTAATAAAAACTATATTTGGTATACTAATTATCAGAGATTCTGATTCAGTTAGTCTTGGGTAGCCCCAGGAACACACATTTTAATAAGCACTTCTGGTCATGTCTAGATTGTGACTTCTTTGTGGGTAGGGACTTTGTTCCATGTCATATACATCTGGATATTATTAAAGTATGTTATACAATCCTATGCATATAAAAGAATGTTTAATAAGAGTTTATAAGATGTATGAATGAAAATTAAATAACCAAATGAACCAGGTTGTCTATGTAAAGTATAGAATAAACCAACATTGTCTTTAAGTGCTATGGAGTACAGAGAAAGGTAATCTTATATGGACTAAAATAACAAGTTTTCCTGAAGATACTTGTTCCTTGAATTGAACTCAGAAGAAAGGGGGATATTTGGGACAGGGAAAATAAAAGGCAGAGAAGGCAAAAGAAAGAGTGGGCAATGATGAAAAGGTATAAATACATGGGGTATGTTCAGAGAATAATCATTAGAACTTCCAATATCTGTACTTATTTTTGTATTTAAATTAGAAGATATAGGTTCCCCAAATGGTTTGAATATGGTTTTCCCAAAGGTTCATGTCCCCAGTGGGACTTCAAGCTTGTCCCCAGTGTATCACTGATGAGAGATGGTTGAACTTCTAAGAAGTGAAAGTTAATGGGAAATGACTAGGTCTTTAAGAGAAATTAAGGCTCTTATCACAGGATTGCATTTCTTCTCTCACAGGTCCTATAACAACCAATTGTTGTAAGTGAACCTGGTACCTCCCTATCTCTCACTTTCTGTCTCTTCATGTGATCTCTCCTTCCCATATGTGTTACAACCATTGCAATGCCATCTGCCATGAGGTTCTCAACAGAGTTAAGTAGATGTCAGCATGTGCTTTTTAATCTCCAAAAATGTGAGATAAATTGACCTCCTTTCTTTATAAAATACCCATCTTCAAATATTTCATTATAGCAATACAAAAAGAACTAAAATATATCTCCTTTAATTTAATACATGAGCTAGATATTTTCACTCTGCTTTGTTCCTAAAGAATCAAGTATTTTATAACATGTTTCTCAAAGGTCTTCAGTGTCACATGACATACAGAAACTTTGAGGATATAGTGTCATATGACATACAGAAACTTTCAGGATATAGTCCTTCCACATATTTATCTTCCCAAACACACACACACACACACTTGTTTTTGTAATTTTGCCAAACTGTTGCTGTTCTTAAAGATATTGTGTCTCTGTGACTTTCTCTCTTTTATACTACATCTTCTAGACAGAAAAATTTCTCACTTAAAACCTAGGGTCAGATATCACATCCTTTAAGACCTATTATTGGTGTAAGCATCAAAGTCTCTCCAAACACTGGATTAAAGTTCTTCGTTAATGCTACTATAACTTCTTGTGCATACTAATCATATCACATGATATACTGTATTATCATTTACTCTAGCTTTTTTCTACAAATATATCATCCTCCATGAACATAGAAAAACCAAGAGAAAATATCTGTAGCCTTGGATATCCTCCCTGTGGGAGGAAGCTTCTCATGACTTTCCATTATCTCCACTTCTTGGTATCTATCTTCTTGTGTGATTCTTTCACCTTCCATGTAGGTTGATTTGTGACCTCTTTAAGAAGACAACAAAAGTTGTGATATTCCACTTTTAGGAGTAGGATGCAAATTAACTTCACTGCTGAGTTCTACCAAACATTTAAAGAAGAACTAATATCCATTCTCTTTAAGTCATTCCAAATACTAGAAGAATTCTTCCAAACACATTCAATGAAGATAGCATTATCCTTATAATAACAAAACCAGATAAGGATAAAACCAAATAAAAAACCTACAGAACAATATACTTGATGAAAATGAATGCAAAAATCTCAACAACATAGTAGGAAAACTGAATTGAGTAGCACATTAAAAAAAGTCATCGTGATCTAGTGGGATTCATTCCATGGATGCAAAGATAGTTCAACATTCACAAAGAATATACATGATGCACCACATTAACGGCATCAAGGACAAAACTGACATGATCATCTTAATAGGTACATAAAAGGCATTTGATAAAATTCTGAAAAATAAACATAGAAAAAAACAGAATTCAAAAAAGCCATTTATAATAACCAACAACTAACGTTACACGGAATGAGGAAAGGTGGAAAACTCTCTGAGATCTGGAACATGACAAGGATATATCCTTTCACCAATTTTATTCAACATAGTACTGGAAGTCCTTACTAGAGTAAAAGGACAAGAGAAAAAATAGAGGGCATCTAAATTGGAAAGGAGAAAGACGAGAAAAAATTCTAAAACACTGATGAAACAAATTGAAGAGAACACAAAAAGTGAAAAAACACCCTATGCTCACAGATTAGAAAATATAAGATTTTTAAATGTCCATATTCTCCAAAGCAATCCCTTCCTAAATACCAATGACATTCATCACTGAATTTTAGAAGAATACTCCTAAAATTTAGATGGAAATATAAAGCCATCTTTAGCAAAATGAACAAAGCAAGAGGTATTATATTAACTGATTTCAAAATGTACTGGAGAGCTATAGGAATCAAGACAGCATGGTATTGTCATTCAGAGAGAGTACATAGCTCAATGGAACAGAATAGAGGGTCTAGGAGTAACGCCATAAATTTATAGCAAACTGATTTTCTACAAAGGTGCTAAGAACATGCATTGGAGAAAGGATAGACTTTTAAATACATGGTATTGGTAAAATTGGATATACACATATAGAAGTTTGACCCCTATTTCCCACTAATTGCAAAAGTCAACTCAACATGGACTAAAGATTTAAATATAAGGTCTGAAACTATGAAACAACTAGAATGAAACAGGAAATGCTTCAAGATGTTGGAAGAGGCAAAGAGATTTTGTACAAGACCTCCAAAACAGAGGAAAGAAAAGCAATAATAGGTGGGATCACATCACACTAAAATGTTCTCTATAATGAAGGAAAGAATCATGGTGAATAGACAAACTACAGATTGGGAGAAAATATATGAAAACTACACGTTTAACAAGCGGTTGATATCCAGAATGTATAAGGAAATCAAGAAACTAAAATATACCCTTTGATAATAAATATTTCCCCCGTTTGGATTTTTTTTATTCATTTAATTTTGATCCATTGAACACAAATGAAGTACAGCTATTGTTTCTCTAGTTGTACACATAGTAGAGTCACACCATCTGTGCATTCCTACATGTACACAGGGCAATGATGTCTGTCACACATTCTGTTATTATTCTTACACCCCCAACCCTGATCCCACCCCTCCCTTCCCTCTATGCAATCTATATTTCCTCCATTCTTGCCTCATTTCCACCCTGCGTTATGCATCATCATTCACTTATCAGAGAGATCATTCAGCCATTGGATTTTGGGGATTGGCTAATCTCACTTAGCAAGACAGTCTCCAACATCATCCATTTACCCGAAAATGTCAAAATTTTATTCTTCTTTATGGCTGAATAATTTTCCATTGTATATACATACCACAGTTTCTTTACCCATTCATCTATTGAAGGGCATCTAGGTTGGTTCCACAATCTAGCTATTGTGAATTGAGCAGCTATGAACATGGATGTGGCTGCATCACTGTAGTAATCTGATTTTAAGTCCTTTGGGTATAGGCCAAGGAGTGGGATAGCTGGGTCAAATGCTGGATCCACTCCAAGTTCTCTCAGGAATCTTCACACTGCTTTCCAGAGTGGCTGCACCAACTTGCACTCCCACCAGCAATGTATGAGTGTACCCTTCTCCCCACATCCTCGCCAACACCTGTTATTGCCTGTATTCTTAATAAAAGACATTCTAATTGGGGAAAGATGAAATCTTAAGGTGGTTTTGATTTGCATTTCTCTTATAACAAGGGATGTTGAACATTTTTTTCATAAATCTGTTGATTGCTTGTAGATCTTCCTCTGAAAAGTGTCTCTTCATATCCTTGGCCCATTTACTGATTGGTTATTAGTATTCTTGGTGTAAAGATTTTTGAGTACTTTGTAGATTTTGGAGATTAGTGTTCTATCTGAAGTGTGAGTGGCAAAGATTTTCTCCTACTCGGAAGGCTCTCTCTTCACATTGCTGAGAAAAAAGTTTTTTAGTTTGACTCTATCCCAATATTGATTCCTGCTTTTATTTCTTGCGCTTTGGGAGTCATGTTAAGGAAATCTGGTCCTAGGCCAACAAGATGGAGATTTGGACCTATTTTCTCTCCTATTTGGTGCAGAGTCTCTGGTCTAATTCTGAGGTCCTTGATCCATTTTGAGTTGAGTTTTGTACAGGGCAAGGGATCGGGGTTTAGTTTCATTTTGCTGCATATGGATTTCCAGTTTTGCCAGCACCATTTGTTGAAGAGGCTATCTTTTCTCCATTGTATGTTTTTGGCTCCTTTGTCAAGTATGAGATACCTGTATTTATGTGGGTTTGTCTCTGTGTCCTCTATTCTGTACCATTGATCTACCTGTCTATTTTGGTGCCAAAACAAAGCTGTTTTTGTTACTAGTGCTCTGTAATATATTGAAGGTTCAGTATTGTGATAACCCCTGCTTTGCTCTTCTTGCTAAGAATTGTTTTAGCTATTCTGGGTCGCTTAATCCTCCAAATGAATTTCATGACTGCTTGCTCTATTTCTATGAGGTCCATCATTGGGATTTTAATTGGAATTGCATTGAATTTGTATAGCACTTTTGGCAGTATGGCCATTTTGACTATATTAATTCTGCCTATCCAAGAACATGGGAGATCATTCCATCTTCTCAGATTTTCTTTAATTTCTTTCTTGAGTGTTCCGTAGTTCTCATTGTAGAAGTTTTTCACTTCTTTTGTTAGATTGATTGTCAAATATTTTGTTTTTCTTGAGGCTATTGTGAATGGTATAGTTTTCCTAATTTCTCTCTCAGAGGATGCATCACTTACAAATAAAAATGCATTAGATTTATGAGCATTAATTTTATATCCTGCTACTTTACTGAATTCATTTATGAGTTCCAGAAGTTTTCTGGTGGAATTCTTAGGGTCTTCTAAATAGAGAATCATGTCATCAGCATAGAGATAGTTTGAGCTCTTCTTTTCCTATTCGTATTCCTCTAATTTCTTTGGTCTGTCTAATTGCTCTGGCTAGAGTTTCAAGAACAATGTTGAATAGTAGTGGCAAAAGAGCGCATCCCTGCCTTGTTCCAGTTCTCAGGGGGAATGCTTTTAATTTTTCTCCATTTAGAATGATGTTAGCTGTGGGCTTAGCTTAGATAGCCTTTGCAATGTTAAGGAATGCCCCCACTTTCCCAATTTTTAGTGTTTTGAGCATGAAGGAGTGCTGTATTTTGTCAAATGCTTTTTCTGTGTCTATTGAAATAATCATGTGGTTCTTGACTTTAAGTCTGTTGATGTGGTGAATTACATTTATTGATTTCCGGATGTTGAACCAACCTTGCATTCCCGGGATGAAACCCACTTGATCATGGTGCACTATCTTTTAAATATGCTTTTGTATGCAATTCGCTAAAATTTTGTTAAGAATTTTTGTATCTATATTCATTAGAGATATGGATCTGAAATTTTCTTTCCTTGATGTGTCCTTCTCTGGTTTTGGTATCAGGGTGATATTAGCTTCATAGAATGAGTTTGGAAGGGTTCCCTGCTCCTCTCTTTCAATTTCTTCTTGGAAGACCTGTCCAACAGTGAGAGAGGAGTGTTAATGTCCCCCAGTATTATTGTGTTTTGGTCTATTTGGTTCGTGGAATTGAAAAGGATCTGATTGATGTACATGTATGCGCCATTGTTTGGTGCATAAATATTTATGATTGTTATGTCTTGGTGATTTATGCTTTCCTTAAGTAGTATGAAATGTCCTTCTTTATCCCTTCTGACTCACTTTGCCTTGAAGTCTGCTTTATCTGAAATGAGGATGGAAACTCCTGCTCTTTTACTAAGTCCATGTGCATGGCATGTTTTTTCCCAACCTTTCATCCTTAGTCTGTGGGCATGTTTTTCTATGAGATGAGTCTCTTGAAGGCAGCATATTGTTGGTTCATTCTTTGTAATCCACACTGCCAGTCTATGTCTTTTGTTTGATGAGTTTAGGCCATTTACATTTAGGGTTATTATTGAGATATGTCTTGCATCCCCGGTCATTTTGACTTATTTTTGGATTTTAATCTTACTTGGTTTTTCCCTTAACTGACTGTTCCTTTAGGGTAATTCCTCCCTTTGCTGACTTACATTGTTGTTTCTCATTTCTTCCTCTTGGAATATTTTGCTGAGGATTTTCTGTAGGGCAGGCTTTCTATTTGTGAATTCTTTTAGCTTGTGTTTATCATGGAAGAATTTTATTTCATCTTCAAATCAGAAGGTAAGTTTTGCTGGGTATAAGACTCTTGGTGGGCATCCGTTTTATTTCAGTGTTTGAAATATGATGTTCCAGGCCCTTCTTGCTTTTAGGGCCTGGGCTGAGAAATCTGCTGATATTCATATTGGTTTCCCCCTATATGTAATCTGATGTTTTTCTTTTGCAGCCTTTAAAATTCTATCTGTTTTTATATTAGGTATGTTCATTATAATGTGCCTGGGTGGGGATCTATTGTGATTTTGTGCATTTGGTGTCCTATAAGCCTCTTGAATTTGATTTTCCATTTCATTCATCAGATTTGGGAAATTTTCTGATATTATTTCATTGAACAGATTATTCATTCCTTTGGTTTGTGTCTCTTTTGCCTTCCTCAATCCCAATAACTCTTAAATTTGGTCTTTTCATGATGTCCCATAACTCTTGGAGGTTCTGTTCATGATTCCTTACCATCTTCTCTGTCTGGTTGAGTTTGTTTCCAAGATTAAATATTCTGTCTTCATTGTCTGAGGTTCTGTCTTTCATGTGATTTAGCCTGTTGGTTAAGCTTTCTATTGAGTTTTTAATTTGGTTTATTGTAACCTTCATTTCAAGGATTTCTGTTCGGTTTTTTTTTCAGAATCTCTATTTCTTTATTGAAATGATCTTTTGCTTCCTTCAGTTGCTCTTTCACCATTGCCTGCATTTGTTCTCTTGATTCCTCATTTGCTTCTCGGATCATTTTAATTACATACAACTCCCTTTCTGACAATGCTTCTGCCATATTGTTATTGGGTTCTTTTGGTATAGTATCTGGGTTTGTTTGGGACGTTTTCTTCCCATGTTTTCTCATGTTGGTAGTGTATCTTCCCCTCTAGTAGTGCAAATCCTAGGTATTGCAGTTTCCCCTTAAAGACTTATAGGGTTCCTGCCTATTTCCAATAACTCCCCTTGAACTGAGAGATCAATATTGGCAGCACACCATATAAACAACATGTGTCCTTAATCTAAATAGTCCCTATTAAGATATCAACATTGTTTTCTTAATAAACAGAGATGAGTTCAAATTATTATCTACAGCATAACCAGTAAGTTTGCAAAAAGGACTGTAATTCCTAATGTTGCAGAGGGAGAATGAGGAGGGGTATAGGACAAAACACTAATGAGATAAGAAATGAGTCTATTGATATAGTATGTCATATGAATTGTTGAAGTGGAATTAAAAGGAACAGGTTGTTATCGTTAGATAAAAGAGATTCTCCAAGGAAATGGATATATGAGAGGGAGATAGAGTGATGAGCATATTAATAAAAGAAGAAGGTAGAAATATAGTGGGTATATTGAGAATAATTGTAGTATTACAATTAATTTTAAAACGTTCTGAGATAAAAATATACTGTACAGTTCAAACCTCTTATTTTTCAATGGCCTGATGTTTGTGAGGTGCTTGATCAATCGGTGACCTAAGAAGGGTGCTGTCCCACTACCTCCAGGTTGGGAATGATCAATGCTTCTGGGCAGAGGCAGCCTGGTGCTGATAGACGATCAGATGCAGCACAGGCGCTAGACAACGGGCCAGGGTGTGGGTCTGGGCACTAGACCAAGTTGGGGTGGGGGTGCAGAACTGTGCTCAGTGATGGAGACACTGTGCTTCATAGCCCAGGCAGGCCTGAGTTCCATGCTGGGGACTCAGGCAGTTGCCGGTGGTTGCTCTGTCCCGGGGATGCTGTAGAATGGCACTGAAGGGCCTAAGATCCCCACTGCGGCTGGGGATTCAGGCTGCTGCAGGTGGGAGCTCTCTCCAGGAGATGCCATAAAAGATTGGACCTCCCTTTTGGATATTATTAAAAATGCCATTATAAATATACATGTCCAAGTTGTCCTCTGTAAATACATTTTCATTCTCTTGCCTATATATGTGTGTAGAATTGCCACACACATATATAGAATTGCTGGATCATAGGGTAATTCTATATTCAACTATTTAGGGAACTGCTAGACTGTTTTACAATGTGAATACACTCTTTTATATGCCCAGCATGGGTGTTATAAATTCCCCACATCCTCACTAGCACTTGTTAATTCTCATTTTTTATTCTAGCCATCCCAATTGATGTGGAGTATCTCTTGTAGTTTTGATGTGCATTTCCATGATGACTCATCACATATATCATATTTCTTGTCCTTGTTGGTCATTTGTATATCTTTCTGAAAGATATTATGAATATATATACATATATTTATATATACATATATACACATACATACATGACTCTCATGCAGAATATATAAATAACTGAGTTATGTGTCTTTTAACTACTGAGTCATAGAGTCCTTTATAGATTCTACATGCCAGTCATGTATCAGATATATAACTGGCAAATATTTTCTCCCATTCTGTCAGTTGTCTTTTCACTTCCTTGATAGAGCCCTTTGAAGCAAAATGTTTCTAATTTTGATGATGTCCAATATTTCTATTTTCTTCTTTTGTTGATCATGGTTTTGGCATCATATCTAAAAATCCATTGCCAAATCCAAACTAATGAAGATTTGCTCAAATGTTTTTCTCAAAGAGTTGTATAGTTTTAGCTCTTACACACAGGCCTTTGATCCATTTTTAGTTCATTTTTGTATATTATTGAGATAGAGATTCAAACCCATTTATTTTTTGCTTGTGTATATCTAGTCATCCCAGACCATTTGACAAAACAAACAAACAAAAAACTCCCAATATTCTTTGTACTTTCAGTGGTCATGACATCCTTGTTAAAAATAACTTGACCATAAATGTATGTGCTTATTTCTGGACTCTCAATTCCATTCATTTGATCTATATATCTGTCCTCATTTCACTACCATCTTCTCTTGATTATGTATACTTTGTAATAATATTTCAGGTTGGAAAATGTAAGCCTTCCTATTTTGTTCTTCATTTTTTCATGATCATTTTGGATATTTTGGGTTACTATGATTCCATATAAACTTTGGGATCAGCTTGTCCATTTTTGGAGAAAAGGAAGTCATTGTATTTTTAATGGGTATTATACCTAATTTATAGATACATTTCTTAAGTTTTACCATTTAAACAATGTTAAGTTTTTTGATGAATAAATATGAGATTTTTTCCACTTCCTTTAACTTTCAATCTATTCATATCTTTGAATCTAAAGAGTTCATCCTATAGACAGCATATAGTTGAAAATATATTAAGACTTCAACAATTTCTACTTGATTTGATTATTTAATCTAATTATTTTAATGTTTTATTGAGATAGTTTGATTTATATCTGCAATTTTCTTTTGTTGTTTTTTTCTATATATTTCACATTTCTTTGTTCCTCATTTATTGCTTTCTTTGTCATTAAATTAATATTCCCATGTAGCATTTTAATTTGTCTAATGACTATTTCACTATACTTTGAGTTAGTTCCTTAGTGGTTGCATATACATTTCCACTTAGAAACAGTTTCAGGTATATACTAAATTATAGTGACATAGAAATGTTACTTCTATATTGTTCTATTTTCTCTTTTGTATTATTATATATACCATTCTTTAAATATTACAAACCTATTAAGAATTGTTATAATGATTACTATATACAATTTTATGTTCTTTAAAATATCTGAGACAAGAAAGAAGAGCAAGTATATGTATATAGCTTTTGTTATATTATCATCCTTATTTGTAATTTATTGTTCACTTCATTTGTTGCCATGGATTTGAGTTTCTACTTAATTTTTATTGCCCAATATAGCTTTGCTCCCACTACCTCCTTTGTGATGCTATTGGCAAATATATTACATTTTTATATAGGTCCAACATTACATTCTATATGTGTGCTTTATGCAGTTTCTTTTTAAGTAACTTAAGAGAAAAAAATAAGCCATCTATACCATCTTGTTTCAGTCAGTTTTTTCGCTGCTGTGACTAAATGATCTGACAAGCACAATTATAGAGGAGGAAAGGTTTATTTGAGGGCTCACAGTTTCAGAGGTCTTAGACCAGAGAAGGCCAGCTCCATTCCTTGGAGCATGAGGTGAGGCAGAATATCATGGAGGAAGAGCATTGGCAGAGGAAAGCAACTCGCATCATCAGGAAGGAGAGAGAGAGAGACTCCACTCTCAAGATACGAAATATATTTCCCATAGTCACACCTCAATTCCCACCATCTCCAGCCACACCCTACCACTTGAATTAATCCCATCAAGGATTAATTCACTGATTAGGTTAAGACTCTCATAACCCAATCATTTCTTCTCTGAACATTCCTGCATTGTCTCAAATGTGAGCTTTTGGGGACATCTTACATCCAAACCATTACACATCTTAAATAGATACATAAGTACCTACTCATACTCTTTATGTCTTCCTGTGAATTAAAATTAGTGTCTAAAGTCATTTGCTTTTATCCTGGAAAAAAATTCCTTTGGTATTTTTTTCCCTGTATGGTAGAAACAAATTGTCTCCTGTTTTGTTTATCTGGGAATGTATTTCCTCTTCATTTGTGAAAGGGAGTTTTATAGGATATAGGGTTCTTGTTTGATTTTTATCTCTTTGTGCATTTTGAATTTGTTATCTCAATGCCTTCGAACATTTAATGTTTCTTTTGAGAAGTCAGCTATTAAACTCACTGGGGTTTGCTTGTACATAAGTCATTTCTTTTTTTGAAAGATTTTATCTTTGCCTTCACCTTTCAGCATTATTATGATGTGCCTGTTTGTGGATCACTTCGCATTTATCCTACTGGTAAGTTGGGGAGTTTCCTGGAAAAATAGATGGATGTTTTTAAATGATGTTAAATAAATTTAGGGATTTTTCAGACTTTTTTTTAAAATATTTTTGCTCTCCTTTCTCTTTTTCCTATCCTTCTGGTACTACTGCTATGTTTATGATTGCATGTAACAGTGCTCCATATTTCTCTGAGGCTCTACTTTATTCTTTTTCTCTCTCTTCTTCAAATTATGTAATATCTATTGATTCTGCCAGTTTAAATATGCTGAAGATCAAATACTAAAAGATAAGTCAATGTGTTACACTGATTTCATTTGCTGTATTTTTCAACTCGAAATTTTCCATTTCTTTATTTTCTATCAATTCTATCTCCGTACCGATGCTATTTCATCTGACATTTTAGTTATAACTTTCATTACTTCTTTGATCACCATTTTTTTATGGACATATTTATTATGAATCCCTTGAAATCATTATCTATTAAATCTGGTATCTATTTACTCACAGATATTTTCTGCTACGTGCATTTCACCTGGTGCATTACCCTGTTTTGTTGAATGTATCATGATTTTTTGGTGGAAAGTGGACTTTTTAGGTAATGTATAAATTCTGGGAAGTGCTTCACACAGGGCTTGTTACTTTTATTTTCTATTGAATAACTATTATTTTACTGAAGCATAACCCTCCAGGGTATAGTAAGCCTCTGATGTTTCCCTCAGGGTAAGGAAATTGCATGCTTCTCTCTGAGTTACCCCCTACACATATATTAAGAGATTAGTGCTTGGTGGAGGAGCAGAGACAGTTCCCTCAGAATTTTCCAACTTGCCTCTGCAACATACAACTACCACCTTATGAGCTGATACAAGGGCAATCAGGGCCATAGCATTTTTACTTTACTAAGATAGAACTTTTCTCCCATGAATAAGAGTTAAAAACAGGGAGCTCCACCTTTCAGATGCACTCACTTAGAACACAGCCTCAGCAATGGGAAACTGAGGGCAAGATGAAAAGTATTGATCTCCTATGCCTCACAAGAGGATAGCCTTTCAAATGGGAACTAGAATCTGAAGCTCTATTTTCTGGACTGTATCAATTCAGGGCAGTCCACTTCACTGACCTGGGATATCAAGATGAGAATAAATAGTTCTTTATTCAAATACCACAGACTCTCATTGTTTTTACTGAGTTTTAGTAGACTTTATTAAATAAACATTTCTTCACTTGATGTATGCTCTTAGGACAATTCCCAGACATTAATTTTTTTGAAAAAATATTTATACCAGTTTATTTGAAGAGTCCATCCATAGAGCTCCTCACTGTTATGCCAGAAGTGGAACCCCTCTCTCCACAGATAAAAAGCATCTAACTTAATCTATAACTGTCTCAGGATAAATGAAACCAGATATAATGGTTATATTTTATAAAGTTTCTTTCCTGAGACACATTGCTTTTTATATAAGTTTTATAAAAAATACTACAAAGAAGAATTGAAAGTGTGGAGAATACCCTTGTGAGTGGTGGAGGGGGTCAGGTTCACTATTATCAGCACAGAGAGACTGTGCTTTCAGTACATGTCCAATAATTTTGGAAACAATAAAGCATTATTTCTTTCCCAATAACAATTCCCACATTTTCCAGAAGCCACTAGATTTCTATAATTATGATTCTCAAAATATCAAAACACCATGCTCACTAGTAAAGATTAAATGAGTTTAAAAACTTGGAAATGCACTCTGATATTCCAGGAGTATTTGCTAGAAACCAACTATGTGTAAAAAACTATCATTAAACATTCTGTAATAATAAAAAGAAGTCAGTGACATGAGGAATTTGCAAGATAATGAAAGAGAAAATTAATACTCCTGAAACAGCCTGAAAAGTCATTTTTAAACAATACTAAGTTCAAGCAATATACCACTCTATTAATGGAGTAGTGGGTATGAAATCTATATTCTAAGCATGGAGATTTACTGAAGCATAGTTTCTAATTGGAGGCATGATCTAATATACATCTTGGAAGTGGTGATATGGACTGATGTTCGCATGTTTAAAAAGTTACAACTAACATTTATATGTCAGCAAAATAATCTAATTCTAATTTGCAGCACAAAACTACATTATTTTATTGCAGAATAAATGGTAACTTAGATACAATTTAGAATTTTAAAAAGAATAAATAAAATGATTGTTTCATTAAGTTGCAGGCGTATGTTCAAGTAAACACATTGTGCATACATACACTCATACATTCTCTCTGTCCTGGATATTTACCACCAGTACCTTTGCAAATTCTGCTTATTGACATTTGCCAGACACTTAATTATTGGATATTACATATAATGTGTACACAACTTTAATTCTAAAATCTTAAAATCCCATCATCCTGTCAATAGCCACATTTAGAGTAAGTCCCTTCCAGAAACCTTTGAAATCAGAAGGCATGGATTCAACTTAATTGAATTCATGCTCAACAAGTTGTCACAGCTAACAAATAAAGAGTAGCACATACTATATGTAACTAACACCATTACAACACTATTATGAGATTCCAACATTCATAATTTACTACACACTGAAATTGTGAAAATGATAAAGGATATAAGGTCCCTACTTGATGAAGCATAAATAATTGTCTGAAATGTGACTGACTGAATCAATTAGACAGGGATAACACCCCAAATTCTTGTTAGACTTTTTTCTCCCCAGTTGTTATTCATCCTAATTAATATATATAAATGTAATGTTTATGTATACTGCCAAACATGCAATGAGTGCTCAATCAATAGCATTACAGTACATGATAATTCTTTGGTAGACTGAATAAATTTAAGTGTCATGACAGATATCTTAACTCAAAAAAGAGTCAGGTATAGAGTTATTCATGAGTGGACAAGTACTGTGGTATCTATTCAGTCAGATGCATATTATACCAGATTAAGACTACTAGGCACTAGGCAACCTATGGGGTTCATAGGTCCATAGGTTTCATAAAAAGTTAATGACAAATTGTCACAATATGGTCACTACAACCATTTCTACATTACACTTCCTTAGGGCACATAAGCATTTGAAATTTGATTAACCTAAAGAATCCCTGCTTGTAGCCCCCATTATAGCTGACAGGGCTATCATCATCTGATCTTCACTCTCTACTCAGAGAATATGTCTTTGCTCCAGGCTCAACCTGTTTATGGAGGAATGAGTTGAGAAGCCTTCAGAATTAAAGGGTGTTTAAAAATATTTTTATTAAGATAAAATTCATATAATCTAAAAGTCATTAGTTTAACCACCTTAAAATACACAATTCAATAACTTTTATTAAATTCAAAATTTTGTGCAGACATCATCAATATTTAATTCCAGGACACCCTTACCCAGAAAGAAACCCCATGCCTGTAATGCACTCACTCCCAATTGCCCGCTCTCCCAAAGTGCTAATCTTCCTTTTTCTATGAATTTATCTGTGTATTGAACCCTACTATGTTAGTCAGCTTCCTGTCTCTATGAAAAATACCTGAGATAATCAACTTACAGACAGAAGGTTAACTTTGGCTCACATCTCTGGAAGTCTCAGTCCATAATTGTTTGGTCCTACTGTTCTTGGGCATCTGGTGAGGTAGCATATCCTTGTAGATGAATGCTGCAGAAGAAAACCATTCGCCTCATCTATGGAAAGAAAAATAAAAAAAAGAAGTGGTTGGTTGGGGTTCCACTATCCCCTTTGAGGGCATACATTCAGTTCCACCTCTTAAAGTTTCCACCACTTCCCAATACTGATACTCTGGAGGTCAAATCTTTAACACATGAACCTTTGAGGGACATTTAAAATCTAAATTGTGGTACATATAATATGTGACTTTTTGTGTCTAGATTCTTTCACTTAGCATGTTTTCAAAGGTTCATACATGTTATGACATATATTAGTAATTCTTTGTTTTATAACTGTATTCAATGGATTCACCACATTATGTTATTGTATTCATAAGTGGATGAACAATTGGATCATTTTCACTTTGGACTATTCACGTTTGTGTACAACTTTTTATTTGAACATATATTTTGAATTCACTAGGTATGAAAGTATGTTTTCAATTATTTTAGGTACATACCTAGGAGTAGAACTGCTGGATCATATGCTAATTCTATGTTTAACTTTTTGAGAAATGGCCAAACTGTTTTCTACAGTACCCTCATTATTTTACACTCCCATCAGCAATGTATCAGGATCTCTATATCCTCATCCATGCATGTTATTTTCCATTAAAAAATGCTAGTCATCCTAATGGGTGTGAAGTTGATTTTTTGCATTTTGCTAATGACTAATGTATTTAGCATCTTTTCATGGGCTTGTTGGTCATTTATATGTGATCTTGATACATATGTCTTTTTAAGTTCTTCCTTCAGTTTTAATTGGGTCATTTGTCTTTTTGTCATATAGTTGTAAAATCCTTTATATATTCTAGATACTAGACCCTTATCAGATGTATGATTAAACATTTTCTCTCATTCTGTCACTTGTCTTTTCACTATCTTAATAATTTCCTTTGATGTACAAAAATTTTAAATTCTGGTCATGTTCAATTTATCTGTACTTCTTTGTTTCTTGTGCATTTGGTGTTATATTTAAGAAAATGGTCATGGAGACTTACACTGAACTTCCTTCAAAGAGTTTTATAATTTTACCTCTTACTTTTAGGTGATTGATACAGTTAAATTAATTTTAATATGGTGTGCTATAGAATTTCAAACTGATTCTTTTGCATATAGTCATTCAGTTGTCCCAGGAACATTTAATGGAAAGACTATTCTTTCCCCCACTAAATGGTTTCGAATTCTTACCAAAGATCAAGTGACCATCAGTTTATGGGTTTATTTCTGGACTTTCTATTTTAATCCATTAATCTCTATGTCTACCTCATGCCACAACCACACTATTTGGTTATTATAGCATTTTTACTATTGAAATTGAAAAGTGTTAATCTTCCCACTTTGTTAGTCTTTCTCAAGATTATTTTATTATTTTTCTTATTCTGTGTACCTTAAAATTCCACATGAATTTTAGGATGATCTTGTCTATTTCTGCTAAAATAAAAAGGCAGCAGAAAATTTAACATGTATTAAATTGAAACTGGAGATCATTTGGAGAAGTAGTAACATCTTCCAATCCAATCTTTCCATTTATTTAAGTCTTCTTTAGTTACTTTCAACAATGTTTCTAGTTTTATATATTCATGTCTTACAAGTTCTTGGTTAAATTTATTATTGGGTATTTTCTTTTTTAGATGCTATCGGTTTCATAATTTCATTTTGGGATTGTAGCTGGTGTATAGAGATATAGCTAAATTTTGTAAATTGATATGGTTTCAACTATGCAAAACTCATTTATTCATCCTAAGAGGTTTTTGTTTTGTTCTGTTTTTGTGGTTTTATTAGGGTTTTATATATAGCATCATAACAACTGCAAATAGACATAATTTTACCTCTTGATTTATAAGGTACACAATCTTCTTTTCCTTCCCTAATTGTCCTGGATATACTTCTTTTTTTATTTTAAAGTTTTCTTTTTTATTTTTATTCATTGAACACAAGTGGATTACAGCTGTTGTTTCTCTGGTTGTACATAAAATAGAATCACACCATTTGTGTAATCATATATGCACATAGGGTAATGATGTTTGTATCATTCTGTTATTATTCTTACCTCCCTCCCCAATCCTACTCCCTTTTATCCCTATGCAATCCATCCTTCCTCCATTCTTGCCTCCCTCCCACCCCACATTATGTATCATCATCCACTTATCAGAGATATCATTCGGCCTTTGGTTTTTGGGGATTGGATAATCTCACTCGGCATGACCATTTCCAACTGCACCAATTTACCTGCAAATGCCATAATTTTATTCTTCTTTATGGCTGAGTAATATTTCATTGTGTATATATACCACAGTTTCTTTATCCATTCATCTATTGAAGGACATCTAGGTTGGTTCCACAATCTAGCTATTGTGAATTGAACAGCTATAAACATTGATGTGGCTGCATCACTGTAGTAATCTGGTTTTAAGTCCTTAGGGTATAGGCCAAAGAGTGGGATAGCTGGGTCAAATGGTGGATTCATTCCAAGTTTTCTAAGGAATCCCCATACTGCTTTCCAGAGTGGCTGCACCAATTTGCAACCCCACTAGCAATATATGAGTGTACCTTTTTCCCCACATCCTCGCCAACACCCATTGTTGCTTGTACTCTTGATAATAGACATTCTAATAGGGGTGAGATGATATCTTAGGGTAGTTTTCATTTGCATTTCTCTTATTACTAGAGATGTTGAACATTTTATCCGTTGATTGCATGTAGGTCTTCTGAAGAATGTATGCCCATTTCCTTAGCCCATTTATTGATTGGGTTATTTCTATTCTTGGGGTAAAGTTTTTTGAGTTCTTTACAGATTCTGGAAATGACTGTTCTATGTGAAGTTTGTGTGGCAAAGATTTTCTCCCACTCTGTAGGCTCTCTCTTCACATTGCTGATTATTTCCTTTGATGAGAAAAAGCTTTTTAGTTTGACTCTATCCCAATCATTGATTCCTGCTTTTATTTCTTGTGCTTTGGGAGTCATGTTAAGGAAATACAGTTCTAAGCCAACATGATGAAGATTTGGACCTACTTTGTCTTCTATTAGGTGCAGGGTCTCTAGTCTAATTCCTACGTCCTTGATCCATTTTGAGTTGAGTTTTGTGCAGGGTGAGAGATAGGGGTTTAGTTTCATTTTGCTGCATGTGGATTTCCAGTTTTCCCAGCACCACTTGTTGAAGAGGTTATCTATTCTCTATTGTATGTTTTTGGCAACTCTGTCTAATATGAGAAAACTACATTTATGTGGGTTTGTCTCTGTGTCCTCTATTCTGTACCATTGATCTACCTGCCTATTTTGGTGCCAATAACATGCTGTTTTTGTTACTATTGCTCTGTAGTATAGTTGAAGGTCTGGTATTGTGATGCCTCCTGCTTCACTCTTCTTGCTAAGAATTGCTTTAGCTATTCTGGGTCTCTTATTCCTCCAAATGAATTACATGATTGCTTGCTCTATTTCTATTAGGTCCGTCATTGGGATTTTAATTGGAATTGCATTGAATTTGTATAGCACTTTTGGTAGTATGGCCATTTTGACAATGTTAATTCTGCCTATCCAAGAACATGGGAGATCTTTCCATCTTCTCAGATTTTCTTTAATTTCTTTCTTGAGTGTTCCATAGTTCTCATTGTAGAGGTCTTTCACCTCTTTTGTTAGATTAATTCCAAGTATTTAATTTTTTTCGAGGCTATTGTGAAAGGGATAGTTTTCCTAATTTCTCTTTCAGAGGATTCATCACTTATGAATAAAATTGCTTTAGATTTATGAGCATTAATTTTTTATCCTGCTAGTTTACTGAATTCATTTATGAGTTCCAGAAGTTTTCTGGTGGAAGTTTTTGGCTCCTCTAAATATAGAATCATGTCATCAGCAAATAGGGATAGTTTGTGCTCTTCTTTTCCTATTCATATCCCTTTAATTTCTTTGTTCTCTCTAATTGCTCTGGCTAGAGTTTCAAGGACAATGTTGAATAGTAGTGGCAAAAGAGCGCATCCCTGCCTTGTTCCAGTTCTCAGGGGGAATGCTTTCAATTTTTCTCCATTTAGAATGATCTTGGCTGTAGGCTTAGCATAGATAGCTTTTACAATGTTAAGGAACATTCCTACTATCCCTATTTTTTCTAGTGTTTTGAGCATGAAGTGGTGCTGTATTTTATCAAATGCTTTCTCTGCATCTATTGAAATAATCATGTGGTTCTTAACTTTAAGTCTGCTGATGTGGTGAAATACATTTATTGATTTCCGGATGTTGAACCAACCTTGCATCCCTGGGATGAAATCCACTTGGTCTTGGTGCACTATCTTTTTGATATGCTTTTGTATGCGATTTGCTAAAATTTTGTTAAGAATTTTTGCATCTATGTTCATTAGAGATATTGGTCTGAAATTTTCTTTCCTTGATGTGTCTTTATCTGGTTTTGGTATCAGCATGATATTTGCTTCATAGAATGAGTTTGGAAGGGTTCCCTGCTCCTCTATTTCATGGAATAGTTTGAGGAGAATTGGAATGAGCTCTTCTTTGAAGGTCTTATACAACTCGGCTGTGGTAGGTAGACTTTTGTTGACTTCTTCTATTTCATTCTTGAAACTGATACTTCTTGGTGCAATGGTGAATGGAAGTCATGAGAGTATATATCATTTTATTGTTCTTGATATTAATGAGAAGGTTTTCAATATGATGATAACTGTGGGTTTCTCATGGATGCATTTTATCATTTTGAGGATGGTCCTTTCTATTTCTAGCTTGTTGAGTATTTTATCATGAAAGATTGTTAGATTTTGTCAAATGACCTTGCTTCATCTAATGAGATAATCACATAGCATTTTTCTTTCATTATATTAATATGTTGTATCTTATTCTGTTTTTTCTTGCTAAAATTACAATGCCTGTAATGTCTGTAAAATTACAATTACAGACTTGATAAAATATAAATAAAAGAGGTTTATTTTGGCTTTTAGTTCTAGTCCAAGGTCTATGAGTTACATTTGATAATGGCCTTCTTGCTGGCAGAGTCATGGGACAATATAGGGTACCACATGGCAGAAGACAAGGAACACATGGGAGACCTAAACAAACAGATTTTCTTGCAGATCCACACACCAGAGACCTATTAACCCATTAATCCATTAAATTTATTTCCATGAATGGATTATTCATGAAGGCAGAACCCTACTCAATTCTTAAGAGTCCCATGGGATCCCAACTCTTAAGATTATATGATGGTTATTACATTTCAGTGAGAATTTCAAAGTGAATGAACTGTATTCAACACAGCAGTTTATTACATTGATTGAACTTCAAATGAACCAACCTTGCACTTTTCAGGTAAAGTCTACGTTGTTATAGGATATTATTATTTTATAATGCTGTAGGACTTGTTTCATTATCATTTTATTGAAAAAATTCAAATCCACATATGTAAGACGTATTACTCAAACTAAGGTCAAAAAGATGGTAGAATCAGAAGACCTTGTCTCTCTTTTTCCCCCATTGGATACAGAATACCTGGGACTCTGAGAGAAATATGTAAAACAGTTGAGGGTCTTTTCACCTGGGTGTACTAAAAGCAGTATTAAGATGGGAATTGATATAAATAAACACATATATGAAAATAAAAATATATCTACTTTTAAATCTCAAGCAGCTAGAAAAAGAAGACAAGAAACCCAAATTTAGAAGCAAGAAAATAATAAAAACGAGTAGAAACAAATGAAATAGAGAATAGAAAAACAATAGTAAAAGAGAAACCCAACTAAGTATGGTATTTTTAAGAGATAAATAATTTTGAGAAACTTCTAACTGGACTAACAAAAAGTAAAATACTCAAATAAAATCAAAAGTCAAAGAGATGACATTATAATTGACGCCACAGAAGTAAGATGGACCATAAGAGAATATTATGAACAATTATTAACCAACAAACCAGATGACATAAAAGAAATGGATAAATTTCTGGAAACATACAATCCATCAAGAAATAGAAATAGAAAATCTGAACATATCTATAGCTATTAAGGAGCTTGAATTAAAACCTCCCCCTGAGAACTGGAACAAGGTAGGGATGCCCTCTTTCTCCACTTCTGTTCAACATTGTCCTTGAAACTCTAGCCAGAGCAATTAGACAGACCAAAGAAATTGGAGGAATACAAATAGGAAAAGAAGAGCTCAAACTACCCCTATTTGCTGATGACATGATTCTCTATTTAGAAGACCCTAAAAATTCCACCAGAAAACTTCTGGAACTCATAAACGAATTCAGTAAAGTAGCAGGATATAAAATTAATGCTCATAAATCTAAATGCATTTTTATTCATAAGCGATGGAACCTCTGAGAGAGAAATTAGGAAAACTGCCCCATTCACAATAGTCTCAAGAAAAATAAAGTACTTGGGAATCAATCTAACAAAAGAAGTGAAAGACTGCTACAATGAGAACTACTGAACACTCAAGAAAGAAATTAAAGAAAATCTGAGAAGATGGAAAGATCTCCCATGTTCTTTGATAGGCAGAATTAACATTGTCAAAATGGCCATACTAACAAAGGCACTATACAAATTCAATGCAATTCCAATAAAAATCCCAATGATGCACCTCATAGAATTAGAGCAATCAATCATGAAATTCATTTGGAGGAATAAGAGACCCAGAATAGCTAAAACAATTCTTAGCAAAAAGAGCAAAGCAGGGGGTATCACAATACCAGACCTTCAACTATATTACAGAGCACTAGTAACAAAAACAGCATGGTATTGGCACCAAAATAGACAGGTAGATCAATGGTACAGAATAGAGGACACAGAGACAAACCCACATAAATACAGGTATCTCATACTTGACAAAGGAGCCAAAAACATACAATGGAGAAAAGATAGCCTCTTCAACAAATGGTGCTGGGAAAACTGGAAGTCCATATGCAGCAAAATGAAACTAAACCCCTATCCCTCACCCTGCAGAAAACTCAACTCAAAATGGATCAAGGACCTCAGAATTAGACCAGAGACCCTGCACCTAATAGAAGAGAAAAGAGGTTCAAATGTCCATCATGTTGGCCTAGGACCAGATTTCCTTAACACAACTCCCAAAGCACAAGAAATAAAAGAGGAATCAATGATTGGGATAGAGTCAAACTAAAAAACTTTTTATCAGCAAAGGACACAATCAGCAATGTGAAGAGAGAGCCTTCAGAGTGGGAGAAAATCTTTGCCACACACACTTCAGACAGAGCACTAATCTCCAGAATCTACAAATTACTCAAAATCTTTACACCAAGAATACTAATAACCCAATCAGTAAATGGGTCAAGGAAACAAACAGACACTTTACAGAAGAAGATCTACAAGCAATCAACAGATTTATGAAAAAATGTTCAACATCCCTTGTTATAAGAGAAATGCGAATCAAAACCACATTAAGATTTCATTTTACCCCAATTAGAATGTCTTTTATTAAGAATACAGGCAACAACAGGTGTTGGCGAGAATGTGGGGAAAAGGGTACACTCATACATTGCTGGTGGGATTGCAAGTTGGTGCAGTCACTCTGGAAAGCAGTGTGGAGATTCCTTAGAAAACTTGGAATGGATCCACCATTTGACCCAGTTATCCCACTCCTTGGCCTATACCCAAAGGACTTAAAATCAGATTACTACAGTGATGCAGCCACATCAATGTTCATAGCTGCTCAGTTCACAATAGCTAGATTGTGGAACCAACCTAGATGCCCTTCAATAGATGAATGGATAAAGAAACTGTGGTATATATGCACAATGGAATGTTATTCAGCCATAAAGAAGAATAAAATTATGACATTTGTAGGTAAATGGATGATGTTGGAGACTGTTATGGTAAGTGAGATCAGCCAATCCCAAAAATCCAAAGGCCGAATGCTCTCTCTGATAAATGAATGATGATGCATAATGCAGGGTGGAAGGGAGGCAAGAATGGAGGAAGGATAGATAGCATAGAGGGAAGGGAGGGGTGGGGTCGTGATGGGGGGTAAAAATAATAACAGAATGTGTGACAGACATCATTGCCCTGTGTACATGCATGAACGCACAGATGGTGTGACTCTACTTTGTGCACAACCAGAGAAACAATAGCTGTACTCCGTTTGTGTTCAATGGATCAAAATTAAATGAATAAAAAAACACTCTCAAATATATTAACAACAACAAAGCCCAAGATCAAAAAGCATCACTGGTGTTTCTACCAAACATTTGAAAATTTAATGCCAATCCTTCTCAATCTTCAAAAATTTGAAGAGGAATAAATACTTTCCAACTGTTTTTATGAGGCCAGCATTACCCTGATACTAAACAAGATACTACAAGAAAAAAAATTAAATGTTGATATCTTTAGTAAACATAGATGCAAAATATTCTCAATAAAACTCTAGCAAACTAATCCCAACAGTACATTAAAGGTTATACACCATGACCAAGAGGGATTTATCTATGAGTCCAATGCAAGGACAGTTAAACATATGAAAATGAATTAATATAATATACCACATTCACAGAACAAAGGATAAAAATTACATAATGCAGATAGAGCCTTTGACAAAGTTCCACAGCCTTTCAAGATACAAACTCTCAATAAACTGGAAGACAGAAATTACCCCTGTATACATGGAAAGGTCACAGTTAACATTACATTCAATGGTGAAAAACTGAAAGCTTTACTTGAAGTTAAGAAACTGAGCAAGGATGCCCACTTTTTACAACTTCTATTCAATGTAGTATGGGAATTCCTATCCAGAATAATTAGGTAAGTTAAATAAATAAAAGTATCAAATCCAAGAGGCAGAAGCAAAATTATTACTGTTTGTGGAGGAGATGAACTTATATACAGAAAACCCTGAAGACTACACACACACCCATATTTTACAAAAACCTGTTAGAACTAATAAGCAAACTCAGCAAAGCTGTACCATAGCAAACTCAGGCGCCTTTCTACACACTAACAATGAACTATTCAAAAGGGAAATTAAATATGCCTCAAATGATTAAAAATTTCATAATATTTAGGAGATAAGAAATGTCATAATTTTCCACTCTTTGTAATGTTTAAGATGGTAGTTTTCTGAGGCCATGTTATGGTTAAGCTGAAATATAACCTTGTGATTCTTCAAAGAAAATGCAAGATAGCTAGTTCTCCAAATTACTCTAAATCCTAGAGATCAATTTATCCATAATGACATCTTTGTACATGTAAATATCATGTACTTTTGTCTGAAACAAAAAAAAATGAGATATGGCTATGTAGATTTTTCTCCTAATATGCATTTTTTAATCTATAAAGAATATAATCTGAAAATAGAACTGTTGGGAAATGTATTCTTGATTATCTACATATATTAATATCACTGATTATCTTGCACATCAATAAAGAAATCTACCAATGGAAAAATATGATCACATGATAGCATCAAAAAAGACAGTATACTTAGACTAGACAACAAATAACCAAGACTTGTAAACTGAAAACTACAAAACATTGATGAAAGAAATTAGATACCAATATGCCACATGTTCATGAACTGAAATATTTAATATTAAAATGTCCATACTACTGGATGCTATGTAATGATACAATGTAATCCTTATCAAAATCCCATTGACTTTTTTATGGGTATAGAAGGAACAATTTAAAATCTCTATGCAATAGCAAAACAACTAAATATCCAAAGTAATTATGAGGAAATAGAACAAAGTTAGCGGCATGTCACTTCCTAGTTTCAAAATATATTACAAAGCTATAATAATTAATGCAGTATGGTACTGGTTTAAAGACAGATGTATGGACCAATAGATCAGAATGGAGCCCGGAAACAAATCCATGCATATATGGTCAAGTAATCATTGATAAGACTACTAAAATTATGTAATGGGAGAAGGATCATCTCATCAAGAAATGGTGCTTGGGAAACATAAAAAAAATGGAACTGGATTCATGTCATAACACACACAATCAACTCAAAATGCTTGTGAGACTTAAATGCAGGATCTGAAACTATAAGCTTCTAGAAGAGAACATAGGGGAAGCCTTCTTTACAGTGGATTTGGCAATGATTTCATAGATAAAAGACCAAAAGTGTAGATACCAAAAGCAAAAATAGATAAATAGGATTATATTAAATGAGAAATCTTCTGCACAGCAAAAGAAACCATCAATGGAACTAACAAAGTAGGATGAAATATTTTCAAACTATGTATCTCATTTGGGGTTCATTTATAAAATATATTAAAAATGCTTTAATTCAGTTGCTAAAAATGAATAATGCTATTGAAAAATGGAAAAAGAGTTGATTAGACATTTTTCCAAAAAAAAGACATAGAAATTGTTAGATACATGAGAAGGTTCCCAACATTACCAATCATCAGAGATAACTGATCAAAATGACAATGAGATATTACATCATACATGTTATGATGGTCAATATCATGATGATAAGAAATAAGTGTTTGCAAGACTAGTAAGGAAAGGGAATATTTATACACTGTTGGTGGGAATATCAATCAGTGCAAACATTACAGAAAACAGTATGATATTTCCTCAAGAAATTAAAAATAGAACTACCATATGATCCAGAAATCTCACTTCTGCATATTTATTCAAAGGAATTTAAATCAGCATTTTAAAGAGATATTTGCACTACCATGTTCATTGCAACATTATTTGCAATAGCCAAGATTTGGAAACAACCTAAATGTCCATCAGTGAATGAGTAGAAAAAGAATATGTGGTACATGCATATAATTGAATAATGTTTAATCTTTATAGAAGGAATCCTTTCATATGCAACAACATGAGTAAACCTGGAGGACATTATGCTAATTGAAATAAACCAGTCACCAAACCAATACTGCATGATCTCATTTATATGAGATAGCTAGAAATACTCGAAACCTCTAGAAACAGAGAGAAATGAAGGCTACCAGGGGCTAAACAGAAGGGGAAATGGGGAATTTCTTTTCAGTGGGCTTTAAGTTTCAGCTATGCAAGATGAATAAGTTCTAGAAATAAATTATACAACATTTTAGCTACTCAGGAATTATAGCATTCCGTGGTCATGGAATGGCCCCCTTTTATGTTTCTTATTGTCTGTCTTATGTTATTTCTGTACTTTGGAAAGAAGTGGAGGCTTCTTCTAGTCTTTTTGGATTTGCTTTGTCTGGAAAAGCATTTCAAGAATCAGCCTGCCCAGAAATTCTGAACAGGTCATCTGGAGTGGTCCAATGGCAGGTTTCCTACTGGAATCTTGGATTCTCTGTCCTAGTGTCTGGGTTATCAGGTAGGTGGGTCTGCAATATTGGGCCTGAAACCTGGATCCACTGGGGTATACCTAATGGTTAGATCTAAAGATGTAACAGGCCTGGAGGCCTATTACTAAGAAGATACAGGCCTGGAGCCTGTATCTATGGGGACCAGTGTGTAGATGAGTGGTCGCACAGAGGTTAAACTGGTGATAAGATGGAATTTGAATCTAAGTTTGTGGGGGCTGGCCCAGAACTGGGGCAAGCCTAGAACCTGAATCAGCAAGGGCAGGTTTAAATCCTAGATTCACTGAGACTGGCTTGGAACCTAAATCTGTAGGTATAGTCTTAGAGTCTCAGTTTGTGGAGTTGAGAATGGCACGGGAAGTCTACTGGGGTGATTCTAGGCCTTGGATGTGCTGAAGCAGGCCTAGACCCTGGGTCCACTAGCACCTGGGGCCACAGGACTTATCTGGTCCTGGGACCAGTGTGGAGCCTAGGTCTATGGGGACTTGTCTGGAGCCTAGGATTTTATGTACTATCCTATTGCCAAGAGCCACTGGGGCCAGCGTGGAACCTGGGTTCATGTGGACAGGTCTAGAAATTGTGTCCACTGGTATGGGTCTAGAAATTGAATGTGTAGGTGTTAACTTAGAGGCTATTTTCAAAGGGCTGGTATGGATGCTGGGTACACAGGGCAGGTTCTGGAACCTCGGTTCGTAAGGGCCAGACCAATGCTGGGGTCTACTGAGACATATCTGAAAACTTGATCTGTTGAAGCACAGAGTCACAAGGGTCATCCTAGAGGGTAGGACCTTGGAAACCATCCTAATACTGGGTAGGCCTAAAGATTGTACTCACAGGTGCCTTTCTGGAGTTTGAATGCAGGAGTGTCACCCTGGAACAGGGTGGGCCTCAATCCTTTCATCTATAGTGGCCAGACTGGAGGTTGGGTCCAAGGGTACTGGCCTGATGACTAGCATTGGGGTGATTAGCCTAATGATACAGCAAACATGATGTCTGAGTCAACTCAGTAAAGGGAGCAGTCTGGAGCCTGTAATCACTAGGAATGTCCTGGTGTGGGTGGGTACAGACCAAGGTCACTGCACAGGCCTGGAGCTGTAGGATCTGGTCTGGGTCAGGGAATACCTGGTGGCTTAGTCTGCAGATACTGGCCTGCCTGGCTATGGGTTTTAGTGGGGTAAGTCTGGTATCAGGTTCCAAAACAAAGTCCTATGTTTATTACCCTCTCCTTCCCCCATGTGAAGGGTGTCTGGTATCTGTCTCCACACTGTACTATACTGCCTGGGGTTGGGGAAGGGGTGGTGAGAGTAATGTTCTTTCTGTCCTTCCAACCCTCTTAAATATTCCTTTTCTTATTTCATATGCTACACCCAGCTACTGTGGTACCTCACCATGTTTCCTTAGCTCTTGTGAAGGTACTTTTATTTCATTTCATTTCATGAATGCTCTTTCATTTTATGGAGGTTTCTGTAGGAATGGGGTTATGTGCTGGAGAGTTCTATTTCACTATCTTGCTGATATCCCTGTTGTGATGTACAGCATCATGCTTATAGTTGACAATACAGTATTGTACACTTGAAAATTTAACAGGGTAGACCTCAAGTGTTGCTATTTTGATTATTTTTAAATGAAAATAAAAAATGAATAAAGAGGAAAAAGGAGCTTGGTCTTTATTTTTCTTTTCTTTTGATGTATGTGCCTAAATTTTATATCAAGATATTACTAGCCTCACAGAATAAGTTAGGAAGGGTTCTATCTTCTGTATTTTGGAAAATCCTGTGAATAGTTGTCGCTCTCGACCGGCAAGAACGACTCGGAGAGGTAAAGGGTAGTAAGCGTGGTTTTTACTTCTTCTTCCAAAAATCTCGTGACAATTCCCGTTAACCGGAAATGACCAAGCATATAAGCATACAGCAACCAATCACAACCTAGTACACGTGAACAAGCAACCAATCACAACCTAGTACACATGAACAATGCGTGCTAACCGTATAACATACAAAGGAAGAATAGACTGATCATGCATTAAGCACGCGCAAGCTGCCCAATCAAAGATACTTCCTGAAAACAGCGTCATATGTTTACCCAGCAAGGATAGTGACGGTGCAAAACGCCAGGCGCCATCTTAGCCGCACCCATAGAATAGTCTTATAGCAAACAGCTCCCAACAAATAGTGGTGTTAATTCATTAAACATTTGATAGAGTTGAGCAGTGAAGGCTGGCCTTTTTTATTGTTGCTATGGGAAGGTTTTGGATTACTAATTCAATCTCTTATTTTAGTAATTCTATTAGGTTTTCCTACTGTTATTTCATTTTGGTAACTTGTATTTCGTTCAGATTTGCCCATTTTATCCATGTTGTTTAACTTGTTGGCATACAATTATTCTCGGTATTTTCTTATGGACATTTTTATTTCTGTCGGATCTCTAATAACAACCTCACTTCATTTCTTCATTTTAGTATTTTGAGAATTCTCTCTATTATTCTTAGTCTAAAATTTTTTAAAACTGTTTTTGTATCTTTCTAAAGCATCAACTTTTGGGTTGGGTTTTTTGATTCTTTTCTTTTTTGTACTGGGAATTGAACCCAGAGACACTTTACCACTGAGTGCTAAGTGACATTCCCAGATCCCCAGTCCGTTTTTGTTTTTTAGACAGGGTCTTGCTAAGTTCCTCAGGGTCTCACTAAATTGCTGAGGCTGACCTAAATCTTAAGATCCTTGTGCCACAGCCTCCCAAATTTCTGGGATTACAGGCATGTGCCACTGTACCTGACTGGTTTATCGATTTTTCATATTGTTTTGTAAGTACCTATTTTATTTATATCTGGTCTAATCTTTATTATTTCAGCAAATAATCCTTATTATTTATGGCAAATGAGTATGATAAATGTTCTAACCTTTTATTGTGGTGGTGGATACATAAATTTGCAAATTTATAAAAAATTATTGAATTGCACACTTACAGTGGATTCATTTTTGTATGTAAATTATACTTCCATAAACCTTTTATTTGACTGATTGATTGATTGTAGTACTGGGGACTAAGCCAAGGGGTGCTTTACCACCAAGCTAAATTCCCAATCCTTTTATGTTTTTATTTTGAAACAAGGTCTCACTAAATTGGCAAGGCTGGTGTGAAACTTGTGATCTTTCAGCCATAATCTTTCTGCTGGGATTACAGGCATGAACCATTGCACACAACCATAAAGCCATTTTTAAATATCCCTAGTTCTACTGCTTAGTGAGTAGGTGATCTTGAAAAAAATAGTTAATTTCTCTGAGCTTTTACTTTCTCATCAATTTAATAAGAATAGTTTCCATGTTAGAGGTTTATCTTCAGAATTATTATACATCATGAATGTAGAATTAGAGATAATGAATATGAAGTATCTAATTCAACTCTTGGCATATCATATGTTTTCAGTAAACATCAGTTAACTTTTCTACTTCTGTTAAATGGTGGTGGCAGATCTGGGCATGGTGGCATACACCAGTAATCCCAGCATCTTGGAAGGCTGAAAGAGGAGGATCACAAGTTCAAACCGAGCCTCAGCAACTTAATGAGGCCCTAAGCAACTTAGTGAGATCCTGTCTTATAATAAAAAGAATCAAAGGGCCCGGGATGTGGTAAAGTGCCCCTGAGTTCAATCCCTGGTACCAATAAATAATAAATAAAGAAATGATGGTGGCAGTGATGATGATGATGTTAATTATTATCTCAAACTCTGAAGTAGAAGAGATTGAAGCATATATAGTCCATATTCAGTTGGAAGAAAAATAGAGTAGAACCAAACTGGTACTTGAAAAAACACTGGTTTATAAAATGTATCCTTAAAAGTATTTTGCTTTAAAAATTATCTATAATAGTCAAAAATTTTGAAATAACTTAGGCTTAAAAGAAAATCACATAATTTGTTCTAGTAATGGCATTCATAATTCATTTCCAATCCCTAGCTTAAAGAAAGGAAAAATGTTTATTCTTGGGCCTTCCTCCACAGGTCTTAAATTGTAGTATGTAATGAAGTCCTCAAGATTTTCACCTTCAGAGTACTTTTCAAGACCTAAATATCCCCTTAATGGTTATTTGGGTTTAGAGTCCAGTTTGCCTTTTGTAATGAGTTTCTTCTCTCTGTTCAAAGATTATAGAAGGTAGGACATAGTGGAGTCTTAGAGAGATCTTCTCAGAGCAGTTCAAAACCTAAGTGATCACATATACTCAGACTTAGGACTGACCTTTCTTTGGAAACACCTAACAGAGAAAGTTGTCAATCATCATCTCAGGTTCCTGAAAGAGTAGACAAACCAGCTGATTTTATCTTGGTTTGGTTCTAAAAGGCTTCCCATTCAGGAGTAGTTGTTTCATTCTCCATGGAACCATAGGAATATGGAGTGAAAGTGTGAAAAGAGAGGGGGACAGGAGTCAAGGAGATCAGCATACTAGAATGATTCTTTTCTCAACTGCCTTGGCAAATGTGACCATCATGTGAATTCCCTATACCCTGGATTCAATCTGTAGTACTACCCGACACACATGCAAAAACTTCCAAAACCAAATGTCATGATGTGTAAGACAGAAAACACTTTGTCTCTTATGACCTATCTATCCTTATAAATCATGGGATATCACTCCCAATGTTCTGTAATATTTGAAACAGTCATGCGCCTGCCAAGAATCAAACTGAGGAGAATTAGACTTAACCTATTAAAATGATAATAGCAAGATAACATTATAAAAGAGCATGTGTGATGTGAGATATTACAGCCATGTGGAAAATTGTTTTAGTTAGCTTTTTCACTGCTGCAACTAAAGGAGCTGACCAGACCAACTGTAGAGGAGGAAAAGTTGACTTGAGGGCTCATGGTTTCAGTGGTCTTAGTCCATAGAAGGCCAACTTCATAACTTGGGGTTCAAGGTGAGGCAGAATACTATGGCAGAGGGAAGCAGCTGACATGATGATCACAAAGCAGAGACTCCACTTGCTTGATACAAATATATACCTGAAGCCATCCCCCAATTTCCACCTCCTCCAGCCACTCCCTACCACTTCAGTTACCACTTGGTTAATCGCATCAGGGGATTAATTCACTGATTGGATTAAGACTCTTACAACCCAATCATTTCTCCTCAGAACCTTTGTGTATTGTCTCACATGTGAGCTTTTGGGGGACACCTCATATCTAAACCATAACAAAAATATAATAAGCCACACATCCTCACCTACTTCTCAGTCAAAGTAGCAAACAAACTCTTGAGGTAACTTTGCCGAAGCCTGATCTCCTGAGAACCATTACTTTGTACCTTGATGTTTTTGGTTGGGTACATAAACATAGCCTGAGGCACTATAGAAAGAAAAGTTCCATTTTTACCTTTATGAGAAGAAATTTAAGTTATATGAAAATACTCCAAAGCATGTAAATATTAGTTTCAACTGGTTCTTACACCAAAATACAATCATGATTTGAGCACTCAGTCTGTGTTATAAACTGTGCTAGGAGCTAAGAAACTCAAGAGAAGTAAATTATATGATCTCTCTTCCTAGAGTTTGGTAAAATTTTCACAGTGCTAGAATAGAAATCAAATAACTTCATTCACATTTTCCCCATGATCATGAGCAAATCATTTGTATTGTCAGTATATAACTTTGTTCATCTAGCAAAGGGAGAATCTGCCCTATCTAATACATGGCTTTCTAGCAAATGACAAGAGCTCACATTTTAGAAGAATGAAGCACTAAATAAATGTGAAATACAGTCATGTTTGGAAAGAAATATGCTTCTACCTCAAAAACACTATACAAAGTAGATAACAAATTTACAGAAAATGAACAATGACTAATTCATGAAATACTGGAGAGAAAGTATCCAGTAGTGAGGGCTAGATGACTAGAAGACCTGAATATGATTATTGGATATATTAACTGGCTGTTGTTGCTTAACAAGTCTTCCCAACACTCAGTGTCACACAATAATCATTAATCATTAATAATCATTAATTGGAACAGATCTTCAGATCACCTGGGTTTGTTTAATCTAAGTTGGGTAGATTTGATTCCAAGCTGTAGGTTAGATACAGTTCTGCTACATATGTTTCTCATCTTCCTTGGACCAGTGACGTAATCCAGGGAAAATTCAACTATGATTATGGCAGAAGCACAACATCAGCAAATCTCAACCAGATAGGCACATTGTCAGGTTGTTTCTAAAAACACAACTGCCAACATCACATTGGCCAAAAATGTTACACTGCCAACCCCAACATCAAAGGACTGAGACATATTTTCTTTATCACAGGACCATTACAAGAAAGTGAATATATGTTACCACTATAAGATATTAAAAAGTGTGATCAATAATTTCATCTATCATAATAAAGAAAGGTAAGAAAGGATAGTGAGGACTAAAGCCTAGGTTGATAGTATATATAGGGCTTGGGAGTAGAGAGATGGACAAAAATTGTGGGGAGAGTTAACATAAGATGTGTAACCCAAGACTATATTATCAATATTTCTGACATCCAGGATATGGGGTTTGGAAGAATTTAGTCCTTCAATTGTTCACTTAAAAAGGAGAAATTAGAACAATGTGTGGTATGACTGTTGCTTATATATGCCCTAACAAATTGTAAAAAGCTAAGTGAATTGGAAACATAAGAATGAGTATTTGGTGGTTTGCGGGTAATTCCTAGGGCTTTCCGAGAACCATCTATGAGGTGAGTCTTGGCAAAAGAGCAAATTAAATAATAGTGTCATTAGCAACACGCATATTCATGCATATGCTATTGTGTATGCACTCTTTTCTGTCACGGCTAAATAAAACACAGCACCACTTATGTGCAAGTTACACTTCTAAATGACTCACAGGGGTGTTATTGAGTGCAGGCTTTCCAAATTACAAGGAATTACAGTTAGCCACCCAAACTAAAGATCAGTTGACTTGCTCTGTTAGATTAAGAAATGAAAGATGAGCAAGACCCTGAACCCAGGAAAGAAGGGCCTCTGTAAACACAAGGGTCTGGGCCCAGATGAATCAGATTCCAGGTAAGTCACAAAAATCAAAAGCCCCCCTAGAGAAGAAAGAAGAAAAAGGGAAGAGGAGAACTGGTGTTACTCTCTACAATATATCAAGTACCATGCAAGGTACTTTATACACATTATCTCAAGTAATCCTCTTATTGATCCCTTGAGGTATACAGCATTTATTCTCATTTTACAGATTAAGAAACTGAGACTCATCAAGGTAAAATGACTTCCTTAAGTTCACACCAGTTAGTGCGCTATAAAACAGTTCAGTTTCTCTAAATATATTCTTTACATCCTCTCTGAAGTCTGCATTCTTCCACCACTGTATGTTATCTCCACATAAACAAGACAAATACATTTGGGGAAATGTTCAGGAAAACAGTATATAGTAAGTTAACAGAGAATAAGCACAGGATAGGGCAGGGCAAGATGAAGGTTAAAGTGGCAAATAGAAACTAGAAAAAAAGTAGCACAAAGAACAAAAGAAAAACCTTAAGTTGTCTTTACAGCCCCAGGTAAGAAACAATCCTGAGTGAGACTGTCCTGTAGTCTTGAAAAGGAGAAATAGAGACATATGTTTGAATGCTCAGCACCATTGGCTGGCCAGTCAAGCCTTGCCTTCAAAGCACTTATGTCAGAGGCTCTTCCCTGATACACCCTTTATGTAGATATTAGCACAACTGGCTTCTTCAGCCTTTCAAACCAGTGAGTAGCTTGTGCAAATATTAAACTGGAAAGAAGTGGCATTGTGTAAACTCTATGTTTGCTACTCTGCTGGCCCACTGAACATTAATGTTTGCAGAAAAAGCTGTTTACAACTGCTTACTCTGATCCTCACAGCAAAGAGCACTAGAAGACTAGTTTTTGTGTTAAGAAATCACCATATTGGGGCCCTGAGGAAAAGGGCAGCAGATGGAGCTCCTCTTTTTTCTGAAAAACTTGGATACCTTTTGAGAGCACTGTTTGATGGGGGAAGGAAAGTAAGGACAGTATTAGACCATTAAGAAAAAGACAGAATTTATGGTAAATTTTCGTGTAAGTCAATTTGATGTAGACTAGGAATTCTTGAATGACAGGAAGTGGCCTTTTCTGCTTTCTAGAAAAACTGACCACATATGTAAATGTTCTGAATCAGGATTTTATCAATTGATTTTAGGCATTTTCTCATTGAAACATAAAATTCCATACTTAAAATTAAATCATTCAGATTGAACGATTCAGTTCAGTTTCATCCCTGTCGAAAGGTCAGCATCCTTGGACATGATAATTCTTTTATCATCTCTGCTTTGCTGGACACCTAAATAAAAATTATGGATCAGCAAACTTATACTCAAGATAGTAAATAATTTTGTTTTTTGCCATGTCTTTTCAACTCTACTCTTATAGCACAAAAAGACCATACACAATGTGCAAAACCATAGATATGGCAGTATTACAATAGAAATTTATTTCCTTAAATGGTGAGTCAAATTTTCCTGACCCCTAACCTAAAGAGGATTTGTCTGAGCAGAGCAGCTAAGATCCCTGGACAGAGGAGGCAGGAGAAAAGTTTGGGGTTGCTTTCAAGATATCTAAGTACTCTAAGGTCATTATTACTATCACTTATGTGGCAGGAATGTACATTTTTTATGGAAAGAAAGTCCTTGTCTTTAACCATACTTTCTCAAGGACTTTTGACCCCATAAAGAATGTAATAACACAGAAAAGGGGGAATCATCTTATACTGAAAGCTTACTTTCTCCTGGCCAGCCCCTGAGCCTCATCTTCCATTGAAGTTCTGTGATCACTGTATGTCCACGCACACATCTTTCTACAATCTTTCTGGAGAAAATGCATTTGTTTCATATTTTATCCCCTCTAAACTCCTTTTGGTGGGCATTCATTTAAAATGAGGTAAAAATATATTCATCACTTATAGGGTGAGTTTGAAATTCTATTCAATCTTTACCTGATCCTATCTGATAAAAATAAAATGATGTACTTATAGCTAATGAGTCAATTACTGTTCTACCAAACACTGAGCCTATCTTTCATCCTTTTGTTATATAAATAAAGAGATTATAGATATACAGAAAAATGGTGATCAGAACTAGCTATCTTTGTTATTCAAAAATAATAAGTAGTGGAGTGAAGGAGTAGATTGAGGTTATAATTTGGGGTATAAAAGGAAAGCTTTGGGTTCTAATTTCAGATAATACAAGGAGTTGGGATTTGGCACTTCTGTACTTAAAACAAGAAAACACTTGAAAAAGAAATTTAAAAACAAAGGCATTTCTTGGATGCATAAGAGAACTGAAATCACAGAGCAAATCACTACCCCAAAATCTGGATAGACTACCATGTCCAGAGAGACATAAACCTTGAAATTTGTATACCCGGAATATAAGCAACAGAAATCCTTAATCTGTTATGAACATTTAAATGATTACTTAGATAAATTTCTGAAGGCTGAGTACAGACTACTTTGAGATTAAGAAACTTCTAGATTTATAGGGGAACTCTGCACACTTATGTGGGCTTTCACTCCAACAATTTACCAGGTTCTCCGAGTGAGGATCTGAAAACAATCTCCTCATAGTCCTGGCTGGTACTTATTAATAAATCATTTATATTATTTAATATGTTTTAGAGAGAAGTATAAACTATATGCCAAGAGAGAAAATAAAGTGAAATTACAGAATACACTCAATTAAAACCAGAGAAGGCAGAAGAAAGAAATAGAAAAAATATGAAACTAACATAAAACATTTGTAAAGATACATTTACCCAACTGTACCAATAATCCATTAATTTTGAATGATTTAAATATACCAGGGGAAAGACAGAGTTTCCAAGAGTAGATTTTAAAGACCCCAATATTTGTTTATATGTTGTCCATAAGAATATTGCTATAAGTATAAAGTTGCACATTTGTCATGAAGAAAGATATCTTGCTAACACTAATTAGAAGAAATCTGAAGATGTATTAATTTCAGAAAAAAAGCATATTTCAGAGCAATGGAGATTATGAGGGATTAAAGAAGGACATACCATAATGATAAAGGAATTCTTCCAGAAGACATAACAATTATAAATGCACAAACTGCAAAAACAATATTTATGGAAATAAAATGAAATAGACAAATCTATTATTATACTTTGAATTTCAATACCCCTTTTTCAGTAATTAATAGATTAAGTAGATGGAAAATCAGTAAAGACATAGATTACCAGCATGACATTATCAATCAACTTGATCTAATTGATATTTATAGAAGATTCCATCCAATAAAAGAATAATATAACTCTGTTTAAGCTTACATATAATATTCACCAAGAAAGACCACATTATGGGCCATGAAACTATACTTTAAAATTTGTGAAACAATATAAATATATAAAGCATGTTTTGAACCAATAGCTGTAATCCCAGCTACTCAAGAGGCTGGGGTAAGAGGATTGCAAGTTAAAGACCAGCCTTTGCAACTTAGACAGAGTGCTCCTGGGTTCAACCCCAGTTATAAGAAAGAAAGAAAAAAGAAAGAAAGAAAAAGAAAGAAAGAAAGAAAGAGAAAGAACGAAAGAAAGAAAACATAGATTCTGAGATCATAATGGAATTAAACTAGAAACCTTTAGAAGTGATATTGCAGGAAAAATGAACAAAAACTTGGAAATTATACCACATACTTCCAAGTAGCCCATGGGTCAAAGAAGTCTCAGGAAAGATTTTAAAATATTTTTAATTTAATGCCAATAAAAATATTATCTCATCAAAATGTGTGATTCAACAAAATAATATGAAGAATTAAATTTCTAGCACTAAATATATAGATTATTTGAAAAAGATAAATTAATACTCTCTACATCAGGAAACAAAAGAAAGAAAGATAGTGGAATGAGACAGACATCATTACCCTATGTACATGTATGATTACATGAATGGTATAAATCTACATCATGCACAACCATAGAAACGAAAAGTTGTACCCATTTGTGTACAATGAATCAAAATGCAGTATGTAAAAATTAAAAAAAAAGAAAGAAGAAATTCCTAAAGTGATCAGAAGAAAGTAAATAAAAAAATTGGAGTACAAATTGATAAAATTGAAAAAAGAAAAGAGAAAATGGACAAAACCAAACTTCATTCTTTGAAAGAAGCAATAAAATTGATCCATCTCTAGCCAAGCTAACCAAGAAAAAAGAAAGAACATAAAATTATCAATATCATAAATGAAGGACAGGTCAGCACAACTGATTCCCTGGACATTAAAAAGATGAGTGAATACTATGAGTACCTAAATGACCACAAATTTGATTACTGAAAAGAAATAGATCAAAACCTTGATAGAAAAAACTACCCAAACTCACCCTATTAGAAATAGATAACATGAATAGTTCTTAATCTACTAAAGAAAATTAATTCACAATTTGAAAACTTCCAAAAAGAAAAATAAATATCCCAGGCCTGAATGGTTTCAATCCTGAATTTTACAAATATTTAAGGAAGGTGTAATTTGAAAATTTGTATAATATTTTCCAGAAAAATATAAAAGAGAACATCCCTCATTTTATATGGCCAGAACTACCTTATTACAAAAAGCAGTGAAGAAAACTTCAGATCTTTATCTCTTATGAACATAATGGGAAAATATTAATAGATATTAGTAAATATAGTCCAGCAATACATCAAAAGAATAATATATCATATCCACATGATGTTCTTTCCAGGAATGCAAGACTGATTCAACAATAATAAATAAATCACAAAATGTGACAATACCAAAAACTGATGAGGATACGGGGATTAAAATAGCACAGCTACTTTGGAAAACAGTTTGGTCATTTCTTTTTTCAATTTTTATTTTTATGTTGTGCTGAGGATCGAACCCAGTGACTCACATGTTCTAGGTGAGTGCTCAACCACTGAGTCACAACCCCAGCCCCAAGTTTGGTCCTTTCTTAGAAACATTTCTTACCATATGACTCAAATATAATGTTGCTAATATTGTTTAATGGATTTGAAAACATATCCACAGAAACATCTGCATGTGAATGCTTATAGCAGTTTTATTCATAATCATCAAAAACTGGAAGCAACCAAGGTATCTTTCAATAGGTGGATAAACAATCTGTACTGCATTTATACAATGGAATAATATTTAGTGATAAAAAGGAATGCACTACAAACACATAAAACATTCTGGCTGAGTCTTAAATGCATATGGTTAAGTGAAAGAGGACAGTCTTAAAAGACTACATTTTGTATGATTCCATTTTTACGATATTCTGGAAAAGGCAAAACTATAGGTATGCAGAAAAGACCAGTGGTTACAAAGGATTTTCAGGAGGTGGAAGAAGGCTTTATAAGCAAAACACATGAAATTTTTAGGTGAGTGAAATTATTCAACATTATATTTTAGTGGTGAATACATGGCAACCTGTAGTTTTTCAAACTCATAGAAACTTTAGTATAAAGAATGAACTTAGCATACTACAGTAACACAGCCACATATATGTTTATAGCAGCTCAATTCACAATAACTAGACTGTGGAACCAACCTAGATGCCCTTCAACAGATGAATTGATAAAGAAGCTGTGGTATATATACACAATGGAATACTACTCAGCCATAAAGAAGAATGATATTATGGCATTTGCAGATAAATGGATGGAATTGTAGAATATCATGCTAAGTGAAATAAGCCAATCCAGAAAAACAAAGGCTGAATGTTTTCCCTGATAAGTGGATGATGATATATAATTGAGTTGGGGGGTTGGGGGGTGAGAGAAGAATGGAGGAAATTTAGGTTACAAAGAGGGAAATGAGAGGGGGAGGGGACAGGGGTATGAAAAAATGGTGGACTGAGACAGACATCATTACCCTATGTACATGTATGATTACATGAATGGTATGAATCTACATTGTGTTCAACCATACAAATGAAAAGTTGTACCCCATTTGTGTACAACAAATCAAAATGAAGTCTGTAAAAATTAAGTAAGTAAAAAGAATGCACCTTCAAAAACACAAACAAAAGAATGAAACTTCATGTGTACAAATTAAAAAGAATCTCACCTATTGAAGGGCATCTATGTTGGTTCCACAATCCAGCTATTGTGAATTGAGCAGCTATGAACATTGATGTGGCTGCATCACTGTAGTAATCTGATTTTAAGTCCTTTGGGTATAGGCCAAGGAGTGGGATAGCTGAGTCAAATGGTGGATCCATTTCAAGTTTCCTAAGTGAGATCAGCCAATCCTAAAAATCCAAAGGCCGAATGGTCTCTCTGATAAGTGAATGATGATGAATTATGCGGGGCGGGGGGAAGGGTGGCTAGAATGGAGGAAGGATAGATAGCATAGAGGGAAGGGAGGGGTGGGGGGGAGTAAGAATAATAACAGTATGTGTGACAGACATCATTGCCCTGTGTACATGTATGAATGCACAGATGGGGTGACTCTACTTTGTGTGCAACCAGAGAAACAATAGCTGCACAGATGGTGTGACTCTACTTTGTGTACAACCAGAGAAACAATAGCTGTACTCCATTTGTGTTCAATGAATCAATAAGTAAATAAAAAAAAGGAAACTCACCTAAGTGATCTTGGGATCCAGGGTATAATGCATGTGTGAAAAAAACCCTAACAATGTTACAAACTTCACCAAAGTGAATGAGGGGTAAATCTAAGTCAACTTAATCAAAATTCCCTTTGGAAGTGAGTAGGATCTATACCACTAAATGAAGAAAGTTACCTTTTATAGGAACTGTACTCTAGTTAGTAAAGGTGGAGGTGTGGGTGACAATTCTAAAACCTTCATATGTATATTGGCATTGGAAAATAAGTAAATGAGTAGCAGTTGGTAGGAGTGAGGCTGCTCACTATTAAAGAGAGAGGCTACATACAGATAAACAAGGGGAAGGTAAAATGATCCATATGGTAAAGAATAAGAATCAGTGATATCAATGAACATATGTTAAGCTTAATATAGACAGATAAAACATGATTGATAGATAAATCAATATAGATAAATGCATATATATGAATAAGCATAAACACAGATATTTCTATATCTGTTAGTTGAAAAGGACCTGGAGTAAATTTAAATGCAGTAACAAGAGGCACAAACAGCACCCACATCTTCTTTTCCAATATCATTCTCCATTCTCCAATTAAAAGAACCTGGGTCCCTTGGAGAAATATCTGATCAAGAGCTGGGGCTGGAAATAAACAAGATGAACTTGGAACATCTTGAGGTGTCAGAAATTAAGGAAGTGCTCCAAAGCACAAACACACACTAAAAGGAATGTATTTAAAGGAAATAATAAAAGACATTCTAATTGGGGTAAGATGAAATCTTAAGGTAGTTTTGATTTGCATTTCTCTTATAACTACGGATGTTGAACATTTTTTCATAAATCTGCTGATTGCTTGTAGATCTTCCTCTGTAAAGTGTCTGTTCATTTCCTTGGCCCATTTATTGATTGGGTTATTGGTGTTCGTGGTGTAAAGAGTTTTGAGTACTTGGTAGATTCTGGAGATTAGTGCTCTATCTGAAGTGTGTGTGGCAAAGATTTTCTCCCACTCTGAGTGCTCTCTCTTCACACTGCTGATTGTTTCCTTTGCTGAGAAAAAGCTTTTTAGTTTGACTCTATCCCAATCATTGATTCCTGCTTTTAAAATCCAAGGGCCGAATGGTATCTCTGATAAGTGAATGATGATGCATAAGGCGGGGGGGGGAAGGGTGGCAAGAATGGAGGAAGGATAGATAGCATAGAGGGAAGGGCGGGGTGGGGTCGGGGTGGGGGTAAAAACAATAACAGAATGTGTGACAGACACCATTGCCCTATGTACATGTATGAATGCACAGATGGTGTGACTCTACTTTGTGTACAACCAGAGAAACAATTGCTGTACTCCATTTGTGTTCAATGGATCAAAATTAAATAAATAAATAAATAAATAAATAAATAAAGGAAATAGAACCAACTAAAAGAAATTGCAATGGTCACAGCTGGAATAAATAGAGCAACAAAATTAATGAGGTAGTATTACTGGACTACAACCCATAGTATAGAAGAAACATTGAAGAATTCATACAGATACAGATTTGTGAATAAATATATAAATGGGGGAGAACAGAGGAAATATTCCAGGCAGAACTCCAAAATAATTATGTAGATACTTTGCCTGCAAAGAAATGAATCATAAATCTCCACATTTCTTAAATTTGAGCTGCACTTAGTGACTTCCTTTCAAAGAGGATAGCATGGCAAAGAGAAGAGTAACCATGATGGAGAAGCCTGTCAAACCCTATCTCAGCCAGATTAACATCAGCAGTGATAAGTCATTTGGACAGCATGTACCATTTATATGATGTAATAATAATAGTACTGTATCTCTGTGATCTTCCTTATCCAAATTCATAGACACAATCTACTTCTCACAGAAGTAGAGAGTAGAATGGTAGTACCAGAGCCTGGGCATGGAAGTGGGAGAATGGGAAGATTTTGTTCAAAAGGTATGAAGTTTTAGTTAGATAGTAGGAATAAGTTTTATACCTCTACTGCACAGCATGATGACTACAGTTAATAATAATGTGTTGTATATTTCGAAATTACTAAAAGAGTAGATTTTTAAATGTTCTTACCATAAAAAAAGTTCAGTGATGAATATGTTAATTAGTTTAATATAATCATTCCAAAATGTATACATATATCAAAACATCACATTGTACCCCATAAATATATACAATTATTACTTGTCAGTTAAATTTTCTAAAAGGAAAAGTCTGAGAAAATATCACAGTGAAGAAGAGCCTTAAAGAAATCATGACAAGTATATATAAGGTGGTATTTTGGATGGAATTATGGAACAGAATCCCTTTAGATTAAGGAAATCTTAATTATGTGTGGACTTTAGTTAATAATAATGTATTGGTTTTATTTCATTAGTTATGACAAATGTACCATAGCAATATTAACAATAGTGTGAGGAGTATAGACGAATTCTTCAATACAGTTACCACTTTCTACATATTTAAATGTACTATAAAATGAAGGTCTATTAATTGTTAGTTTTAAAAGGTAATCTTCATCCCAAAATGTATATCATGTATTTCACCAGTCAACTTCCATAGAATCTGAAGTGCTTCCATAGAGAATCATGACTTCTGAGTTCTTATTTTGTGAAGGAAGTCCTCCTGGGTATCTCATTAAGCATTATTGTTATCTTGATTAACACTTGAACAGGGTGTCTTCTCACTGAAGAGAAGGGAGGGTTACTACGTGTTTGACAGGGCCAGAGTAGAGACAGATTAGTACCCTACCAAAGGGTACCAATCCTGAAGGCCCAGGCACTTTGAGAAACCTACAGAATATACACAGTAAGCATAAAAGCAAATTGAAGTAGCTCCAGTTTGCATGTGGAGAGGAGGGTCTGCTAGCTCCTGCCAACAATTAACTGAAGGGCCTCAGCTTGGTGTCATAGTAGTTCTTCAAGAGGCACTCTCTAAAGGCAGTTCACAACATCTCAAATTAAAAGCAGTCTTTGCCTGGTAATTTATTACTTTTAGAACCTTACACAAATAGTGAGGGAATCTTAGTAGCACTTGACTATCTATTTTGTCATAAGTTGCAGAAAGGCTGAGAAGAAATGGTTAGGGAGTGGGTAATTATGAAAAGGAATGCAAACTCAGTTGCTTTCCCTTCCAGACATGTTGCAACCCATATAGGTGGGTTGTATGGTTGAAATCTCACTTAGCCAAATTAGCATGCTTGTGAAAACATCCAAGGGTAAGGGTGAGAGAATCAAATGTTATCAAGAAAATGCTGTTTTCTCCTTGGGACTAATATCACTTCAGAGCTCTTGTATATTCTTATTTCTTGGATCTCCAGTGTGCTGGCACGAGTTACAAATTTCTCAGTCTCTTCTAGTTTCTCTGTCAACTAGTTAAATATAAATCTATAAATAAATAAATAATTAAAAACAGAAAAGCCTTCTATGTAATGGTTTGCCACTGTGCCTCTTTCTCCTTGAACCAGTGATTTTTCTGGCTATGTCAATTAGCCTTCCCTTATGCATCTGTCGACCTAGGATTTTTTTTTTCCACAGAGGAGCCTTTCACAGGCAAAGCTGGACAAAAAGAGAAACAGCCTGGTCAAAGAGGAACCACACCTACATGATCATCAGAACTGCCTGGACAGCTGGTTAAAAATAAAGATTTTCAAGACTCACCCCACATCTCTTAAATGTGAATCCCTGGAGATATAGCTTAGGAATCAATATACTAAAAATCATTACAATTTAAATTTAATCAAATAAGAAAAATCCCTCTCAGCAATTCTGATGATAAACCAGTTTTTAAAACACTGGTCCAGTACACATACCAAGTACAAATTAGCAGTCAGAACAACCAGACCATGTTGAGTGACTCCATATGGTTGGAATATTGCCAAGAAACCCAGTAGCGTGCTGACAGAGGAGACATAAGTAACAAATGGTTATTAGACCTTTTTCATTTGTGTTCACAATTTTCCTGCCTGGAGGACAGGGTCAAGTTTTCCATCTCTTTACAGTCAATATAAGGAATGTATTTTCCTTTGCTTAGACTCAAGAAAATAACTTTGCTACTTCTTAGTTCAGTTTCACTTCAGCCCCTAGAAATCACTGTAAAATCATAACATTTCCATGTCTTAGTCTAACATACAACATGGGAGCAGTACTAGAATTAAAATATCAATTCATTACCCCCCAAACATGAACAGAAGCATTCACAAGAAAACACCTAGAATTTTCTAAGTTAGGATGACCTTCTAAATGCCCGAAAGACTGAATCACCAGGCAAGGTATTGTGGTGAATGGGCCCCTGAAATCCTTTAACTCATGACTAGTATGGCTTTAAAGGTACAGGATCCTCTAACCCATACAATTATCTCTGCAGGTAACTTCCAAATAAATTACAAAATTTCATTTTAAGTGATGTACTACAGTGAACACTATACTGGGAGCAAGGAGACAGTTTGATATTTATCTATTTCTGTTGTTAACTGGTTGGGAAATCATAGATGAATCACTGTTCTTCTTTGGACCTTAATTTTTACATCTATAAAATGAAGGGATTGTAATGAATAAGCTTTTAAAATGGCAACACCAATTTCTCATTCAACCCAGTAAGGTCATTTCTAGTATGGGTTCTGTACTTCTCAGGCCTCCAGATATTTGTAAGAAATCCAAAAAGAAACTCCAAGAGTTACTTGTTCATTGGGAAATTCAGCCATAGAATATTTCAACATTTCTCCCTAGTTCACCTTGCACTGGACTTACCTGTTTGGCCAGTAAACTACCTAACCATTAAAAAAGGAGCTAGGGAAAACACTGAACATTGGTGCTAATCCTGAGAGTTTCTGTCAGAAAACCATGACTCTGAAGGTAATTGAGTTTTGTGAATGCCAAAGAAAATAGTATAAAAGGTATTATCTCAAACCAAAATCCCTGAAATGAGATGAAATTCTAAGAGCTTCTCCACTGGGACAGGATTATTTAACTTTGGCACCATGCCATGCAAAGAAATAAAGACAGGGAAAGGACCCCATACTTATCTGATCTCTTCTAGTAGAAGGATCAAATTAATGTGATGAGTGATTAGTAGGGTCCCTCAAGCTCTACACAGAAGGATCTCTCTCTCTCTCTCTCTCTCTCTCTCTCTCTCTCTCTCTCTCCCTCCCTCTCCCTCTCCCTCTCCCTCTCCCTTTCCCTCTTCCTTCCTTTTTGGGTCCTTATTCTACTTAGTCTCAATCTAATAATTTCTTCTCTTGCCAGATCTTCTTTGTTTCTAGCCATCCTCAACCTGGGATTATCATTTCTGATGAAATAAACCTCTTTTTCTGGCCAAACCACAGGCATAGACGTCTGCTTGGTTTGGTTTGAGGATAGTGACTTTTTTTTCCTTTTCTTTTCATTTTTTTCTGATGTGGGTTGGCAGGAGGAAGCCAGGGTATTATTTTTGTCCCAAAACATGCTCAAGTTTCTCACACTATAAAGTTAACCAGCCTCATAAAACATCACGACAACATCCTCGCTTCTTCCACTGAGAGCCCATAAATAACAGAAGAGGCCACAGGAAGCCCATTTCTCCCTAAAGCATAGAAAGATCCTTCTATAATATTGTTATCAGAGGTCAGGACCTATACATAAGTATATCCAACTGTTGAGTGTTATAGTTAGCTCTGAGGAGACCCTGTGGGGTGGTTGGCAATACAATACACTGTCTTTTACCTGGAAAAAAAGGGTATTCCCCATGACCAAGTGAGGCCACCTTTCCAGGAAGCTATAAAATCTCTGACCATTCACAATGTTGGCAAAAATTCATCAGACTTTTTGCCAAAATGGATGAAGTATTTTTTTTACTGCTTAGGTCACCATTGTCATAATTATAAAAATTAGGAAAATCCCCTGGTATTTAAAGTTCTACTTATTCCAATGTGAATCTTAAAGGCTGGTGGGCACTAAAGGAATGGGGTAACCCTGGAAACAAACTTTTCTCAGGTGCATATCTTCCTATACTCTAGACCTTCTCTTTTTAAGGACCCAAATTACAGGACACAATCTGAAAAAGGAGATGATGTGGAAACTTTTCAGGTCAATTGAGTAAGATGTGAATTAACCAACATAACAATGTACTCAATCCCTTGTCTACAAATACTTCAATCCTCTCCTGTAATTATTTAATACAATATTTTAACCTCAATATTATTCCAAACTCTGATATCAACCAGGACCTGAACCAAAAGGAAGTCAAGAAATACATAACCAGTACACCCTACTAGAGAGCCTCCTCTGCCTATTCAGGTTGTTTTGGTTTATTATGCTCAAGGCATGTTGAACTTGCTTATTTTAATAACTTCCAAAATGAAGTTAAGAAATGCAAAACTAGTACAACCTGAAGATTGTCTTCTGCTGTAATAGTGAGGGATTTTTTTTGTGTGTTCTTTATGGTCAAAATCTGTTTCATTTCCTTGTTTCAACATGGCTTTCTATACCTGATACCTGAGATTCCCAGGAGCATCTGCCCAGTTCCTACAACTACACTCCTCCCATGGCTTTAATGTTTGTTCTGTGGCCTACTCCTAAGACCTCCCAGTATTGCTTGCTGTTTCCCAGTAGGTTGATATGGTTTCTAGGCTTCAGTCCTCTTTGCTCTGGCCTGTCTTATCATTATCAAAAACTTAGTTCTTTTTTATTTGTTCTTTTTAGATATACTTCCTCCAATAACATCCTACCTGCCAATAGTTACCACACAGTAATTATTTATTAATCCATCAAATGGACTAATCTACTGATGACATTAGAGCCCTCATAATCCAGTCTCTTCCCAAAAGCCCCATCTCTGGACATTGTTGCACTGAGGAACATGTCTTCAACACATGAGCTTTGGGGGGACATTCCAGATCCAAAATATAGTAGACAGATTCTATTATGACTCACTTAGGATGGTTACTTCATGTGTCAGTCAGACTAGAATATAATACCTATTTATTCAAACATTGTTTTAGGTTTTACTGTATCTTGCAGATGTGGTTAACATCTACAATCAGTGGACTTTAATAAATGAAGCTATCCTTGATAATGTGGGTGGGCCTTACCCAATAAGTTGAAAGGTCTCAAAAGTAAAACTGAAGCCAGGTGCAGTGGTACACACCTGTAATCCCAGGGGCTTGGGAGGCTGAGGCAGGAAGATCACAAATTCAAAGTCAACCTTAGCAACTTAACAAGGCACTAAGCAACTCAGTGAGATCCTGTCTCTAAATAAAATACAAAAAAGGGCTGGGGATGTGACTCCATGGTCTAGTTCCCCAGAGTTCAATCCCTGACACCCATCCCCACAAAAAAAGTAAAATGAGTTTTCCAGGAGAAGAAGAAATTTCACATTGATTGCAGCATCAACTCAGGCCTGAGTTTCCAGCATGCCAGCCTGCCCTACAGATTTCAGATGTGCTAGCCCACACAATACACACACACACACACACCATTTCCTGTTTCTTTGAATAATGCTGACTGATACACCACTTTGACAGATGAAAAATGAGATTCAAGGTAGTTGAGCAAGTTATTCAAAGTCACAACAGCTAGTATGTGTTGAGAGATAGGAATCGAACCTGAGTAGACTCACTCCAAATGACATATGCCATATCCTGCTTTTTCTGAGACATCTGAATATATTTAGTAAAAGTACCCAATCCTACAAATTTCACAGAAATACTTCAAGGATCTGAATCCTTATTATAAAATTTATTTTATAATTTTTTTATAATTTATAAAAATTATTAAGTATACTTAATTATATTTATTTTAGGGATTATTATAGCTACCAATTATTAAATCATTCCTATATGCCAGTTATTGTAAAGAGAATTTTGTATCCATTATTTATCCTCACAAAAATCCTATAAGGTAGTTAATATTACCATCATTTTGCAGATGGTAAATATAAGGGTCAAAGATATTAAGTAACTTGTCCAAAATCACACAGTTAATAAATGGCAGAGCTGGGATTCAATATCATTGCAGCATAATTCACAATAGCCAAATTATGAAACCAGCCTAGGTATTCATCAATAGATGAATGGACAAAGAAAATATGGTATATATGCACAATGAAGATTTATTCATGAATAAAGAAGAGCAAAATAGTATAATTTGCAGGAAAATGGATGGAATTACACACCATAATTTTGAGTGAAGTAAATCAGGCTCAAAGAAAAGCATTGTATGTTTTCTCTCATATGTGTAAACTAGAGGGAAAAGGTCAGGGGAGGATATCATGAAACTAGAAGAGATATCATTAGGATAAAGGGGGTCAGGAGAGGGTGGAAGGGAAGATATGGAGGTATTGGTGAATGAATTTGATCAAATTATGTTTTTATGCATATATGAATATGCCACAATGAAATTCACAATTATGTATAATTCACATGCCAATTTAAAATAAAATTATTGATATGGGATTATTTGTGGGATTAAAAGGTAATATAAGGAAGACATTAAGACAGATTATGGGCTCACCAAATGAAGGTATATATGATCAATTACAAAACCTTCAGTTCTAACTGTTAAGGCCTCAGGCTAATCTGAGAAATCTCAGCAAGCATCCTGAGAGCCCTGACTGAGCTTCAGGGCTGGAGATGAATTGCTCCAGCACAAATATAGCCATGCAAATATAATTCACTAGAGTCAAACAGGCTCTGAACAGGAAATTAATGGTGTGGTCTGACCATCATTCCAGTAATATTAGTTTTATATTGTTAGAGAGACAACACTATTATTATTCAATTCAACTCTGGTTTTCAGAGCTCCTATATCAGATCCTGCACTAGGTATTGGAGTTAAAGAGAAGAATAACACATCATTTTATCTTCAATTGACTCATAGTGTACTATGTTCATGGGCATGGGGAAGTGAGGCACCAGAATATTTTACTTAGCCTATATTTACATGACACTCATTTTGTGCTAGGTACTACTTTAACTACTTACTAAGAGCTTTATATGAACCCTTTGAAATAGTTAATATGATTGTTATTATTACTATTTTACAGATAAGGAAACTGAGACACTGAGGTACAAAATTACTTGACCAAGGTCACATGACTAATAAATGACAGAACCAGGAATTGAACATATCTCACTTAATTAATAAGTTCTAATAAGACTTCCTCATATTTACACATTGATAGGGAGTACCTCCTTGGGATGATTAGAGGAGCCCAAAAAGTATCCATAAGCTCTAGGGATTGGTACATGGTACTATTCTCTAAGAAGTGAGTGAATTCCCTAATCACAAAGCAAAGAATAACCAGAATGCCAAGTAATGAATTTGGGTATACCTGCTCATAGAATAGACAAGAATATGGGAATTCATCTCTACATGAGTTACCTATAAGTCAGGAATCTGGGCATACTCTCCTTAGGGTTCCTCTAGCTGAAGATCTTTCATGAGGTTGTAATTACCTGTTAGCCAGGACTGCAGTCTCGTGAAGACATGACTGGGGGAAGATCTACAGCTGAGTTCATTCATATGGTTGTTGTCAGGATTCAGTTCTCTCAAGTTATTGGTCAGATGTCCACTGGTCCTCACTGGATATCTACCTCAAGTCCTTCTTGGACATCTCCATAGGATAACTCACAACAAAGCAGCTAGTTTCCTTCTGAGTAAGAAAGAGAGGCAGTATAATCAGCCAAGACAGAAGAAACTATCTTTATAACCTAATCTAAGAAGTGACATATTTTTATTTATGACACCAACCTAGAGGCCCTTCAATAGATGAATGGATAAAGAAACTATGGTATATATACACAATGGAATATTATTCAGCCATAAAGAATAATAAAATTATGATATTTGCAGGTAAATGGATGGAGTTGGAGAGTATCATGCTAAGTGAGATAAGCCAATCCCAACAAACCAAAGGCCGAATGATTTCTCTGATAAGTAGTTGATGGCACGTAATGGAGGGGGGATAGGTAGGGGAAGAATGGAGGAAGGATGGATTGTATAAAGGAAAGTAAGGGGAGGGGAGTGGGGAAGGAAAGATAATAGAATGTGACAAACATCATTATATTATGTATATGTATGAATATGCAAATGGTGTGATTCTACTTTGTACACAACCAGAAAAATGATAGTTGTACTCCATTTGTGTACATTGAACCAAAAATAAATAAATAAATTTAAAAAAAATAAGAAGAGATAGTATGTTCAGTTTATACTGAAATGGAGGGGATTACACAGTACATGAATTCAGGAGTTGGGGATTTGAGAACAATCATCTTGTATTTATTTTTTTTAATTTTTACAGACTTCATTTTGATTCAATGTACACAAAAGGGATACAAATTTTCATTTCTATGGTTGTGTATGATGTACATTCATGTCATTCTTGTTAATCACACATGTACATAGGGTAATGATGTCTCTCTCATTCCACCATTTTTCATACCCCCCTACCCCCTCTCATTTCCCTCTTTGTCGTCTAAAGTTCCTCCATTCTTCTCTCACCTCCTATCCAGATTCTATATAATCATCACTTATCAGGGAAAAATTTGGCCTTTGTTTTTTGGGGGATTGTCTTATTTCACTTAGCATGATATTCTCCAATTCTATCCATTTACCTACAAATGCAATAATTTTATTCTTCTTTATGGCTGAGTAATATTCCATTGTGTATATATATCACAAATTCTTTATCCATTCATCTATTGAAGGGCATCTAGGTTGGTTCCACAATCTAGCTATTGTGAATTGAGCAGCTATGAACATTGATGTGGCTGCATCACTGTACTATGCTGATTTTAAGTCCTTTGGGTATAAACCAAGGAGTGGGATAGCTGGGTCAAATGGTGGGTCCATTATAAGTTTTCTGAGGAATCTCCACACTGCTTTCCAGAGTGGTTGTACCAATTATCTTTAAAATTGTCCAGCACAGTCTCTCATGTCATCCGAAGGCAAGAAGCTCTGCATTTACTGTCCTTGTCAGGCCTGTCACTGGTCTGACTTTATGCTCATGTACCAGAACACCTGCACATTTGAATTCAAAAGGAATACTTGTACTGAAAATGAGACACTAAGTCTAATAATACAAGCTATACAAAGATTTTATTTGTATATGTAATATTTTCATTAGTTTCATTTGTGCCCTTATTTCTAGTTTTTCTCAGGCAGGCTTTTATTAAAATGCACTAAAACTACATGCTTCCTTTCTTTGTCCATCACTATTTCTGTCCCATGCTTCAAAAGACACTCCTTAACTCAGTTCTAGGCAGACTTCCCTAACTAATCTTAACTGGCACAAGGGGTCTTCTCGACTGAGACCCAAGTCAGTTGCTTTAAGACACATATATAGACAAATAATAGCAGGTTATGTGTTGAATTTGGAATTGATAAGGTTGGTGATATATTTTCCCTACCTTGAGTAGGGGCAGTTATACTCACAGACCTCTAGTCATGTATGATATAGAATTAAAATTTTGTGAAAATAGAGCTATCATAACTGGAAGAAAGAACGAAGTGTATTAGTGCTCCTTCAACTGCTTCCTTCACAAGTGCTTACTTCACTATTTCCTGGTCATTTCTGTTAATATTACCAATTTTCTGGACGCTGGACCAACACAAATCTCCTTAACTCTTCCTTAATGTCTTAGTTGGACTAACAAGGATTGATCCTAAGCATGTTTAGATTAATAGTAAATGCCTGATACTGCTTATTGCCTTTTGTTCACTAAACTTGCTTATCAGAAAAGTGAACTTGATTTTTCTTAAATAGTTAGTTCCACTGAGTTGTAGCTCTTTGCTCATCCCACCTTGTTGAAGCAGAACACAAATCCTGGTTTCCTCCTGTCCACTTTCTGCCCAAATGCTACTTATTCCATATTGTGAAAGTTGCCCTCTTTAACCTTGAACAAATTCACTGCCTATATCAAGAAACCGATACCTTTGGGCACAGACTTGTTACCGACTTATCTAAGCCTGTCCTGCCTAGGCTTATATAAATCTTAAACATATTATTTCAAATTCCCTACATTTACCATCAAATGTACCTGTTTCCTGTTCAGTTCCCTTAGTGCTCTCCAGCTGATGAACTAACTCATGCTGAGTTGTTGATTGCTTGGAATATCTTGATATTGTACTCTATATAAAAAGTATCCTCACTTTGGTTACTGAAAATAAAAAATGCCACTGTACAAAGTGAATAGCAATGGTAAAAATTTTGGCAAACTGGCAGAAGACTAGAAATTTGACTTGGGATATAAGGATATAATAGTAGTACCCTTTAAGTCACACTATAGATGGCCTCTTGTTCAACTTACTCAAAGGTCTAGTCCTTTATAAAATATATGTAAGCTGGAAAGAAATGACTCTGAAAAAGAATCACATCACATTGACACACTAAATCTGTTCTTTCCAACACATTGTAACTATTTGAACATTCCCTGGGAAAGTCAGGAATTTATTTAAAAGACTTTTACTCTTTCATTTTAGATAAGTGGACAACAGCATATTATCCATCCAGGTCCTTCCAATTGGTTCCCCCTCTAGAACTTTGAAAATATAATTGCCTCCATATGTGAACTCCCCAAGGAATTTAAGATTAACCAAAATAATCTTAAGTATTCCATGAGCTCCATGAAAAATGGAGAGAAAAAATCAAGTATCATTTTTATATGGCATTGTTTCCAAGGCATAATGTGTTCCAAGTTAGAAAAAATTGTTTATTAAATGAACTTTTGGAAGTCAACTCATTTGCAAGTTCAGAACTGCCTATGTTATGCAAGTGGCAGTTTCCCAGCATTTTAAACACTATGCTGGAGAAGATCTTGTAGTTCTTTGTTAATGAGAAGAAATCCAAATCTTTTCCATGGTGTTATTTACTTCTTATCAACATATAGTGAGAGATGTATGCCACCATCTCCCAGATTGGGTATAAGGATATTTTGGTGCATTACAAAAATTCCTTTGGTAAGTCAAGGTATTTTGAGCTGTCAAACTCTTTTTTGCCTACTATGTGTACACCCTTTCCAAAGGGACCCTTAAATAAACAAAACATACCTGAAAAATTCAAACAAATGTCAAAATAAATGTCATTCCCTTTCTGGGGAAATGGAAGAACCAACCCAATGTCCAGGTTACAGATTTAGTCAAACATCACTCACTTATCAGGGACGTCAACACCACACAAATTGATTCCTATGTCCTATACTTGGCATTCACAGGATAATGGCCAAACTCCTTGGCCTGGTTTACACAGCCCTCCACATCAGTCCCCAGGTTAACTTTACAGGTTCTTCTTTCTTCTTACACATAAATCCTTCATACCAGTCAAGTGTTACCTTCATTAGTCCCTAAACATCAATACCTATGTGCCTTTGTTTGCCTCATCTTACCTGTGTGATTGTGTCAGACTGCTTGTCTCATTAACAAAAGCCAGCTTAGTATTGTGAAAGAAGAATTGGTACAGAGTTAGAGAAACTGAGGGATCAGATTCTGGTTCTGCCATTTAAGTCATGTGCCTTTATGCACTGTCGCTTGGCTTCCCTAAAATTCAATTCCCTTGCTTGAAATGTGAGGATATTGATGCTACCTACTTTGTAGAAGTATTGCTTGGGTTAAATGAACTGATACATGCAAGGCACCTAGCCCATGCTATGTTCCTAACTAATGGGATGAAGAAGAAGAAGAAGAAGAAGAAGAAGAAGAAGAAGAAGAAG
>JAJEJO010004771.1:167342-222274 GCA_020662805.1 Glaucomys volans
AGGAGGAGGAGGAGGAGGAGGAGGAGGAGGAGGAGGAGGAGGAGGAGGAGGAGGAGGAGGAGGAGGAGGAGGAGGAGGAGGAGGAGGAGGAGGAGGAGGAAGATACTTTTCAGTCTTAAAGTCATAGTTCACAGCTGAACCTCCACCCTAATCCACTGGCATCTATGCACCTTCTCTGAACTGTTACATCTTATCCATATATATCATGCATCTGGTATTTTAATAATGTTACTTTTATAGGTAGATACAAACTTCTATCTTCCCAATTATACTGGAAACACATTTAGAGCTTTGCTAACCCTCTCTGTATTCTTTCAGATTATTTTTCATACAGAAGGGGAATTGCCCCAAATATTTGATTGTGTAGGATTGTCAATACAAAATCAGTAATTGCTAATTGACAAGATGATAACATAGGTCTTGAAGTCATTTTATTGAACACTTACTGTTACTAAAAATAATATGTATAATGAATATTTACTTTATGGCAGACACTATTCCAGGTCCTTGAAATACATCATGCAGTCTTATTGTCACAATGACACTATGTAGTAGGTATTATTAGTTCATTTTACAGATGAGAAAACAGTCTGAGAGAGATTGTATAGAATGTATAAATTTATCAGAATTACATAGTAAGAGGAGAATCCAGGATTCAAATCTAGTCATGTAACTGGATTTTGAATTATACACCAATAGACATTACCTCACTAAGTGACAGACAGTGTCCCAAGGACTTTATGAATTTTCAAAGGTAACTTCATGTTTGATAACCAGACTTCACATACCTAAGATGAAAAAGTGCACATAATATATTTGGAAGGTTTTCAGCATTAATTGTTGAAAAAAAAAAAACAGAATTCTAGTTCACCAGACAATTCATGCATTCAGCTACAGCACATAATAACTGATCATTCTGAACTGAGGATCCAATATCTGTGAGGGGAAAGGGAGGGTGATCAAGGGAGGCAGATAGATGGACAGATGCCTGGAGGAGTGTATGTCCATGTGGGAAAGACAGGGACCATTGCCTGCTGTGTCCCATGAAGGCTCAATGTCCATCAAGGGAAAGAAAGTATTGGGAAATGCTGAACAGTACCACACAACAAATGGAATAAGAGCCTATTCAGCTACTTGGAGCAAGAAAAAAGTAACAGTGCCCACTGCCTGTGTGGGTGTTCTTGGCCTTTTCCAGCAAGGTGTATGTTTAAAAAAAGATTAGTACAATAGGGCACGAACAGTCCTATTGAAAACAGCCGCCTGCATAGACTTGGCAGATTTGTTCTGTGGAACAGTTCCGTCTGACATTTAAAATGTGGCAAAACTACTTAAATTCAATTTAAAAATAAGTTTTCTATAGCCCCTTATTTTTTTTTGTATAAGCATGAGTTCAATGAAGATGGCATCACAAGCTTTTCATGATGCCCTTCACAATGAATGCTTGCCAAAGACAAGAATATGTGGCACTAAGTGATGACAAGCTGATTAGGCTGCACTGATTTACAGGCTTGTACCCAAGAAGGCTGCTCCCTCAGGAAAGAAAACTTGTGGGAGAAATTTGGGTTCGAGTTTGAAGCTGGGATGAAGATCCAAACCACTGAGTCAAGTTCACAAAACAAACGTGATCTTCTCTCTGGTAATGAGTGATTCTCTGTTATCAACAAATGGCAAAGAGTAAAGGGAATAGAGGGGGACATTTCTGAAAAGTCACCAAGGGACCAGTGACTTGGGCCTGATTTGTGAAAGTGATTGCATTTTATAAAAAGGGTTGCAAAACCATGGCAGAATAACTGTGCTATTGATTTATTCTTAATCTACAGTATAAAGATTTGAAATGCTTTCTGAAGACCTTAATAAAACAGAATTCTTTTTCTCCATAAGTTACTGGCTCAAAAGCATTTGTCCATGTTCTCCTTCTTTCATCCCAATGCCTTCTTCTGGAACCATGGCAAAGACCTGTAGAACATATTGTTACTATGTAAGAAAAGCTTCCTTGTTTTGAGCATTGTAGAAGAAAAGTCCGCCCTTCTCTCTAAACTTCTGCCTTTCTTTCACAGTATCTATACAGGGGAAGGTGAATAAGTATGCTTATCAGTCACAGTTGAACAGTAGGAATATTATTCCAGAATACATAGAACTTTCTTACTTATACTTCTAGAAAGGGTCTTCTTGGTGAAAACTCAGTCATCCTCTTCTTCCACACATTCTTCTTATTATCTTTCCACCTCAGGAACATAACAGCATTTTCTGTTGACTCTGTATGGCATTCCATGTGACTGGTTAGATGAAAACACTTGGGGACCTTGTTTTTTATTGATTGATTTATTGGTTCTTTTCAGATATATATAACATTAGTATTTATTTTGACATAATCATAAAAGCATGGAATATAATTTTCTCTAGTTCAGTCCCCAGTACTTCCCCTTCCCCTCTCCTCTCCCTTTCCTATTCCTTTCCTCTGCTGATCTTTCTGTTTTTTACTCACAGGTTTTTTTAGTGTCTTGTGGATATACATAATGTTGAGATTCACTGTGCTACATTCATATATGTACAGAGAAAAGTTAGGTCAGATTCATTCCACTATATTTCCCTTATCCTATCCCTTCTCCCTCCCCCACAATCCCCTTCATCTACTCTATTGATCTTTCTTGTATTTTGAAGGAATTCTCCCTCTCTTTTCTCTCTCCCTCACCTTTACTTTGGGACTAGCTTCTGAATATCAGAGAAAACATCATTCAACCTTTGACATTTTTGGGGTCTGACTTATTTCATTTTGTATAATACTCTCCAATTCCATCCATTTGCCATAATTTCATTATTCTTCTTTATGACCGAATAACTCTCCATTGTGTATATATATCACATTTCCTTTATCCATTTATCTGCTGAAAGGCACCTAGGTTGGTTCCATAACTTGCCTATTGTTTAAAATTGATGTGCCTGTATTCCTATAGTATACTGATTTTGGATCTTTTGGATATATACCAAGACTAGTATTGCTGGGTCATTTACTGGTTCCATTCCTGGTTTTTTGAGAACTATCCATTCTGCTTTCCAAAGTGGTTGCACTAACTTACAGACCCACCAACAATATATATATGAGTGTACCTTTTCCCCCACATCCTGGTCAATACTTATTTTTATAATTTGTATTCTTGATAATTGACATTCTGCCTGAAGTGAGATGAAATTTCAATATAGTTTTTATTATTAGCTAAAGCTTTTTAATTGGAGTTCTGTAGTTATACATATAACTACTTCAATACATAGAAGTTGAATTCATCCCAACACACTCATATATGCATGCAAATTGATACAATTCCCCATTTCCTTCCTCTCTCCTATTCACTTTACTCTACTAGACTTCCTTTTACTCTCAATGTAGTTTGATGAGCATTTCCCCAATTGCTAGAGATGTTGAACATTTTCTATATATTTGTTAGCCATTTGTATTTCTTTCTTCAAGAAGTGTCTGTTTAGTTCTTTTGTCATTTATTAATTGGATTATTTGAGATTTTTGAGTTAAGTTTTTTTACTTATTCATACATTCTGGATATTAATGCCCTAAGGAGCAGGTGACAAAGATCTTCTCCTAGTGTGTAGGCTCCCTCTTCATGCTCTTAATTGTTCCCTTTGCTGTGCAAAAGTGTTTAAATTTGATGCCATCCCACTTATTGATGTTTGGTTTTATCTCTTGAGCTCTAGGGATCTCGTTAAAAAAGCCAGTTCCTGTGCCAACATGTTGGAGTGTTGGGGCTACATTTTCTTCAAGAAGTTGCAGTTACCAGTCTAATTCCTAGGACTTTGATCTACTTTGAGTTCACTTTCATGCGAAGTGTAAGATATGGGTCAAGTTTCATTCTTCTACATATGGATTTCCAGTTTTTCAGGCCCCTTCTTAAGATCTGGGTTCCCCCACTCCCATTCACTCTCCACTTAACCCCTGCCCCAAATGGGCATATCTGATCACACAGATCCCAAAATTAGGATAAGTATGTAGGGATAAGGAAGATACTCTATTATGCCTACAATTCAGTTTTACTTAAGAACTCTATATTGTGGATTATTGATTATGGATTCAGCAATTAATGAAATAGAGATTAGATTACCATTTGGTTATGTTCTTTACACATAGCTTCCCTGATGCAGAACCCTGCAAAAAGGAGGACACAAAGGGAAAAAAATACAGACTTTAAAGTCATGGGCTATAATTCCATTGTGAAATCATCAAAACCCTGCCCATAGCTTCTGGTCTGAAGGTGGAAACATATTCTGCCTAATTGCTAAAGTAGATTCCTATCTTTCCTTCTACCTCCATTTTCACCTATCTCTTATCCATCCTTCTCATTATATATGAACTGCCTAATTAGAAAATCTTTTCATGTCACTCTTTTCCTTAAAGATACTTACCCATTATTTTAGTATGGTTTCTCAGATGCTTTCAAATTTCTCCCTGGGCAATTCTAAGTGAGTGGTTCTCAAAATTTATGTTGACAAGAAGCAATTTGTATGTTTTTCCTACTCCAGAAATTGATCCATTAAGTCTGAGAAGCCTGGAATCAGCAATAGAACAAATCCCTCAGATTATTTTGACACAGATAATCTGAGAACCACATCCTGAGAAACATTCCCTTGTGGTATTGCAGACTGGCTAATCAAACTTTCCTCACCTTCTTTTTCCTCCCCCATAACTGACTCCATCTACTCTTCCTGAAATACTGTGCTCATAGACTTAAAATATTGAGTTGGAATAAACCTTAAGACCATCTTAATTCCTTTAACACTCTATGTAAGCATTTCCTCCACAGATTGTCTCACAGGTAAGTCTTCAGCCTCTGCCTCTGTTCTCAGAGTTGGATAGCTCTAAAAAGTCCAAATTTCATCTGACAACAGAAACATCTAGAGTGGTGGAAAAAGCACTGGGTCTAGTCAGACTTTAGATCCTGACTGACTTTTAAAAATAATATTATTGTAATTTTTATGACTTTATTTTATTCATTTATTTTTTAATGTGGTGCTGAGGATAGAACCCAGTGCTTCACACATGCTAGACAAGCTCTCTACCACTAAGCCACAACCCCAGCCCCCTAGCTGACTTTTTAGCTTTGTGTTCTTGAGTAAATAACTTGATCTGGAGAATGGCATTAAGGTGAAAGGAAGTATGGTGTAACAAATTAGGGACTGGAGCTTGAACTGATGGAACTAAAACTTTGGCTCTGATTGTTAGATTACCATTTGTAGATTATGATCTTGGACATGTTTCTTACCCCTCTGTGTCTCTGTATCTAATAAGAGTCATCAATGAGGGGAAATGTAAATGAGTATACATGCAGAGTTTTTGGCACATAGTAAGCACAATGTAAGTGTTAACTATTAAAGCTTTCTGTTATTTGGGGTAAAATACCTGTTATAATTACTTCATATGGTTGATATAAAATTTTAATCATACAGCAGGATATATGTTAAAATGTTCAATAAAGAAACAAATATTATCAGATTTAGTTGAAATCTGATAGCTCTAAATCTGATCTCTGAATGCACAAAGGACATCTAATATTCAAGAGTTAGAAATTAAAGTTTATACATATTCCTTATTTTCATTTTATCCCATCTTTCTAGACTATAAAAACTTTTAATATCTACAGAGATGATAGTACTTCTATGTCTTCAGTTAATTCATTAATAAAAATGATAAATGAAATATCATTAGAAACTTCCCTGTTTAGTAATTAGTATGATCATATTGGAGTTATTTCACTAGTTATGGAACCACTTAATAGTATCACCATTCTGGCACTTAAATGATAATAGTTAATGTTTAATGAAAAAACACTGTTCTAAATTCCTTATATACTGTCTTAAGGATTTTGCATACATAAATACATCTTACCCTCATAAGAATTTTATGAAATAAATACTATTTCTATCTTGATTTTATAGGTCAGAAAATGGAAATACTGAGTGATGAGATCAATTGCCTGAGATTTCACATCTAATAAGTGGTAGAGCTATGATTTTAAAACTACAAATCTGTTGTCAAAGCCTACACTCAATCACTATGATATGCCTTTGCTTGCTATTGAACAAATGAAATGGAATTAATTTGTCATAACATAACCTTTCATGAAGTTGTACTAGGTTCTGGTGACCACCACTGTCTTTTCTTAGTGCTTACAATCCATTTCTTTGTGAATCCTCTAGAGAATTCCACTAGAGATTTATGTCAAGATCACTGGCCTGAAATTCCTAGAATACGACCCCCTCCTTTTATAAAATGAGATTATCAGTACTTTGTAATTGCATTCAGAGACTCCCTCTAATTTTATTAGTATGGCATTTTGTGACCTGTGACTAAGCAGACTGCTTGCAGATCATAATTAAAAGTCAACTTCCAGAATTCAACTAAATATTTAATGCATGTCCTTGGCAGAAAGGCAGAAAATCTAACTAAAACCTCAAAAAATAGTTCTTTAAACCCATTCACTAGGAAAGAAAACGAAGCAGAAGACAAGAAAGTTTATATTCCAAGCAGACACTTGTAATTATCACATTGGACCACGCATCTGTCTAGCCACCTTCTGTTCACAAGATGAAATTAAAACCGTTGGTGTGCTGGCTGCTATTCCTGTTAGCTATAGTTGCCTCCTATTTCCCTGCAGGTAGGGATGTTCTGCTATTTCATTCACTGCTATTAAATTTCACTGACATTTTGAGAAAGTCAAATGACCCTTCTGCTTTAATATCCTTGCCCCTAATAAGTACTATTACCTGTTTGCCCCCAGAAAAAAAGCTAGTTATTGCTACTTCCTTTTATAGTGTTTCCTTTTATCAATTTTGATAACTTTTCATGAAGAAACATTTTGTGAGTGCTTGATTAGGTGGGAGGTGAGAGAATGAGAAGAAGAGAAATAAATAGCTGCCTTTGATTCTTGGATATGAACCACGGCAGATTTTTGGTCAAAACTGTTATGGTCTTTATTAATTTTGTGGGAATTATTAACCCCACAAGTTGAAAAAGAAAATCCTATAAAAATTTATATCATTTTCCAATTTGCGTACTATGTACTATAAGTTCAACATTAATTCCTTATGATTTTTATGCATTATAGTTTTACATAATATCAGGATTCATTTTGACATAATAATACATGAATAGAATATAATTTGAGAACAAAAAAAGGAAACTCAGGGGGTGGGATTCCATGAAAATAAAAGATTAGTGGAAGGGAAGCCAGACAAGGAAAAGGAGGAACTGCAGAATTAAATTGGTCAAATTATGCTATGTACATACATGAATATGCCACAGTGAATTTTACCTTTATTTACATCTATAAAGCAGTAATTAAAAATGTAAAAATCTATTAATTAGTATCAAAGTTAATTTTTAAAGGTGTGTCGGGGAAGGAGGTGGTATACTCAAAGAAATTTTAGGAATTTTTACATATTTTCTATGTAAGTAAATATTTAAAATTTCAACTTGAATAATTTTAATTATTTACAATTTCAAACATATCTTTACCTTAAGGAAATGTTTATCATGTACCCACTGTGTTGCATGCATCATTGCAAAGTGCTGAAGATAGAATGGTGAAAAGACAAATACAGTACCTGTCTCATGTATCTAATATCCTACCTAGTTGGGGAGACAGAAAGTATACAAGTTGATGAATAAATAAATAAGGTAATTGTAGATAACAGTAAACACTTTGAACTAAACAAAACAGGGGGAATTAGACTGAGCACGGCAAGAGAATGAGTTAGAACCACTAGATAGAATCATCAGGGAAGAGCTTTTTCCAAGGAAGCAATATTTGTTCTGAAACTTATAGTCCGTTTCATTTTAAGAGTAAGGGTAAGAGATATGCCTTGAGATCAAAGAATATTGGAAATGCTTCAAGGCAAGGAAGAATTTAGTGTGTTCAAAAACAGCAAAAGAGCCAGTATGGCTGAAATAGGTTATTGTAAGGGAAAGTATGGTACCATGATATTGAAAAGAAAGATAGGGGCCAGCTCATGTAGGGTCTTGTAAACTCTGGTAGGGACTAAATGGTTTTGAGCAGGAAAGTGACTTAATTCCACTTATATCAAGACTTTGAGAACTCCTGCCTTAAAGAAATCTGTTTTGCATTTTAATCCAGTAGTTCCTAAGCACATTTGATCACTAAAGACTTTTATCCCTATAAAGCACATTTTAACATCTACATTAATAGTATCCCATAGCATACTAATTTAGGAAATATTTGCTGAAATAAATTTGTGGGTAAAATATCCATGTTGCAGTAATATGGGCTAGATGGGGAGGTATTGAAAATATAGATGAATATAGGCAAACAGATGAAGCAGACAAATATGAACCTATATGCCCTAGTTTTAGAGAGAGTACTGAGTAGATCATAGGGTTGGACTGGGTTTAGAGGTGAAGGAGTTATTACATTCATGTGAAATAATTTCACTTTCTTCTCACAAACACTGCCTGTGGTGGTTCCCAAGATTTCTATTTTACCTAGTCTTCTCCCCAACTTTTGTTCATAGAGGGACCCATGGAAAAACTGTTAGATGAAGACCTATCTTTGTGTAGTTCACTTTAAGAAAACAATCAGTAGTGTACTGTTTTTCTTGCAATATGCATTTTTCACAAAAGGAAAAGAAAGATAGGGAGAGAAGTGAATAAGAAAAGATAGATGAGCAATAGTTGGGAGAAAGAGGATGTTCAAGTTGAATCTATGGAGATCCCAACATTATGGATCTTCCCATAAGCAATGTCATTTGTTCCTTGTGGATATCAGAATAATGAAAACAACATGCCCTTGAGAAAAAAAAAAAGGAGGAATTAATGGTTACAGCCTAATTCAGCAGTTAAAAGCCTAATTCAGACTTGGATTCCAGGAGCAGCACTGCCATTTACTAGCTTCAATTAGACAGTATGGCTCTTGATACTCAAAATTCTGGAATTTAGGGAGACAGAAAATATTTGACATGTCTCGGGATTTGGAAGTTGGAGGAGATGAGAGGTAAAAGATGAGACCAATAGAAGGAATGAAGCTTCCAAAGAACTGAGATGAGAGAGCTAGGGTCTAACTCACTGGAAGAACACTTGCTAAACATTCAGAAGACCCTGGGATTGATCCGTAGGATCATAAAAACATGAGATGAGAATATATGAAATGCTATTCTCAGTACTATAACCTAGCCAAATGAAATCCTAAAAGAGAATAAAATAGTCATCACCCACAAGATCCCCTTAAGAAACTGAGGAATAGGCCTATTACCTATTGTAACCTTTCCTTGGATCTAGCATCCAAGAATTTCTCTCAGCCCTTCTTGACCCTTTTTCTATTTTGAGCCTGCATCCTTCCTGAGGTAATGGGTTCCATATGTTTACCAACTGCTGGATAAAATAGTATTTTTACTTTGTTGCTTTCAAGCTACTACTTCTAGTTCCAAGTAATAGTGCTTATCTTTGATGAGCTCTAAATGCTTTGAAGATATCCCCCAAATAACCCAATGACAAGTGGACATGCCAATTTTTCTCCTGAGAATCTTGGCTAATATAACTGCATTTGGTCCTCAAGGGATTTGGAGTCAGAAGAAACAATCTAGTCTCATAACTTGTTCTAACCTGCTTTGGCACTTGAAATCCCTCTGATTAAGATTTTCTACTAGGTAAAGGCAGTCCATTAAATGCAAGCCCATTTTAGCAGCCCATTATAATGCAAGAATGTCATACATGAAGCAAAAAACAACCACTTAATACCCTGATTTACTTTTTTCCACATTAGACTCTGTGAACCTTGAACCATGTTATTTGGATGTGAAGAACAGTGTATAGGGGAATCCACACATCATTGAAGATCTGCTGCCCACTATGGAGTGTCATGAAAGAGTCAGTGTGGCATCCCTATATGTTTGCAGAGGAAATGAGAAGGCATGAAGAAGGGCATCAAACAACATCAATTTCAACAAAATTTAAATTTTTACCTCCTCCACTATGGAATTCTTTCTGTTGCTTGTCTCCCAGTGATTCCTCTAAGATACTGGTCCAGAAACATGAAATGAAGCTATTTTACTTCTCATCACAAACAACTGATTTAAATGGTTCACTGATGATAAATCATAAAAAGTAATGTTTCATTAGACAGATCATCTTTCTGAGAACTTTATTTGGCCTTTGAGTGTTTTCAAGTCAATATTATTTATGTGGAGATTTTAACTGACTCCATGAAGCCCTCGGTTTGACTTTTGACTCTATCCTCCCTGAATCTGTCAGTAAAATAGCAATGCATCATTTTGCCCAGGACCTACATCTTGTTAATGACACTGGCCCAGTACAAACTGAGTTCAAAGATAATAAGTATTCAAGAAATGACTCTGTTAATAGAACACTATGTTTTCTATTAAACTTTTTTTTTATTTATTCTTTTATTTACTTATTGATTCATTGAACACAAATGGAGTACAGCTATTGTTTCACTGGTGGTACAAAAGTAGAGTCACACCATCTGTGCATTCATGCATGTACACAGGGCAATGGTATCTGTCACACATTCTGTTATTAATTTTACCCCCCACCCACCCCCACCCCTCCCTTCCCTCTATGCTAGCTAACTTTCCTCCATTCTTGCCATCTTTCCCCCCCACATTATGCATCATCATTCATATATCAGAGAGACCATTCGGCTTTTGGATTTTTGGGATTGGGTGATCTCACTTAGCATAAGAGTTTCCAACATCATCCATTTACCTACAAATACCATAATTTTATTCTTCTTTATGGCTGAGTAATATTCCATTGTGTATATATACCACAGTTTCTTTATCCATTCATCTACTGAAGGGCATCTAGGTTGATTCCATAATCTAGCTATTGTGAATTGAGCAGCTATGAACATTGATGTGGCTGCATCACTGAGGCAATCTGATTTTAAGTCCTTTGGGTATAAGCCAAGGAGTGGGATAGCAGGGTCAAATGGTGGATCCATTCCAAGTTTTCTAAGGAATCTCCACACTGCTTTCCAGAGTGGCTGCACCAACTTGCACTCCCACCAGCAATGTATGAGTGTACCCTTTTCCCCACATCCTCGCCAACACCTGTTGTTGCCTGTGTTCTTGATAAAAGACATTCTAATTGGGGTAAGATGAAATCTTAAGGTGGTTTTGATTTGCATTTCTCTTATAACGAGTGATGTTGAACATTTTTTCATCAATCTGTTGATTGCTTGCAGATCTTCCTCTGTAAAGTGTCTGTTCATTTCCTTGGCCCATTTATTGATTGGGTTATTGGTGTTCAACAAACAGTTCTTGAGCATCTACTAATCAGGGCTATAGAATACATGAGCATTAATTTAAAAATAAATCCCAATCTTCAAGAAACATGAAAAGAATATGAGCTCCTAATCCTATACATCATTCAATATTTATTCATCACATTCTTATTTAATATCTACTGTGTGAGAAAGTGTGCTAAGAATTGGGTAGGTGATGAAAAACATCCCCTGCCCTCAGTGAGCTTTGCATACCACAGACATTTGTGGTTTATTTTGATGTGCTGCTCAACTCTTCTTAGTTTACCTAGCATTGAAGCTATTTAAGTATTTGTCTTATGTATCTCTTAGGAAAGGCATCCATGGAGGACATGATATTTAACACAGTGTTAGAAAGATTTCATCAAACAAGAATGAACAAGAGGACATTTGAGTTATGTAAAAAAGAACATGACTAGAGTGATGGATTTATCTGAGATATACAAGTAGACAAGTTTGGCAGAACAATAGAGTTTATGAGGTGAATAATAAAAAGTGAAGCTGGAAAACTGAAATTAATAGAAATCTGCTATAGTTTAGATCTAGAATATCTTTCAAAAGTCCATGTGTTAAAAGCTTGGTCCCCAGGTTGATGCTATTGGTAAGTGGTGGAACCTATCAGAAATTGGGACTAGTGGGATGTCCTTAGGTCATTAGGGGCATGCACTTGAAGATGATTTGGGGACTTCAGTCTTTTTCTCATCTTCTTCTCTTTTACCTTCTGGCCATGGGGCAAGTTTGCTCTGCCGTGGATTCCTGCCATAATATGCTGCTTCACTATATCCCCAAAGCAATGAACCATCCGTCTGGGACTGCAACATCCAAAACTTAAAACTAAAATAAACCTTTACTCTTAATAAGTTGATTACTTTGTTTTAGTGATAGAAAGCTGACTATCAAAATACCAATGAGTGCCTTTAGTACTTGCATAAGAATTCTATACTTAATACAGTAAATCAGGTTAAATTATATAGGATCATATATATCTTGTAAGTTTAGAATTTTTTGAACAAAGAAATGACATGATCAAATATAAAGTCCCAGATGATTAATCTGACATCCTCTATACTGAATGACTAGGAGGTGGAAAAAATAGGGGGTAGGAAACCATATTATGTTTCTGCAACAGTCCAGAGCAAAGGCAATATGGGCCTAGACTAGGAGAATGTCAATGAGAATAGAAAGGAGTGGGTGAGTCTAAAAATAAAATCTTCCTGAATTGGAAAATGACTAATTTAGGTAGGAGAAATCAAAAAGGAAGCCAAAGATGGAGTGGAAGAAAGAATTAATCATATTTCACATATTAGTTATAAATGAAAGATTTATAAATTTTGTTTCAATTTCTAGGGGTTTTCTGGAGGAAAAAAAAGAAACTTTCATTTCAAATTGAGTTCAGCAATGTCAAAAAGGAAATCAGGAGTCTATATAATCCATTTATCTATGATTATGACTATTTAATTCAATACATACTTACTGAGCATCTACTTGTCCTAAGCACCCTTCAATATACTGGGGATAAAATGGCAAAGTAAATTAGCATGGTTCCTACATTTAAAAGTTTGTAGTCTTGTGGAGTGGATAAAAAATAAAGTGTCATTAATTCAACACATACTCCGTGAATGCTCACTTTATGTCAGATTCTGTTATAGGTGCTGGGAATACATTAATGAGCAAAACAGACAAAAATTCTTACTTTTGTGGAGCTTATATTCCAGTTGAGAGACAGACCCACCAAAACTAAATGAGATTATTGCATATAATAATAATTGCTATGAAAGAATAGAAGTAGGTAACAAGATAAATCTGCTGGGGTGATAGGTTTTACTTTACATAGGGAGGTCATGGAAGGGATATTTCAGGAGAAAGCAATCATGGAAAATATCTAGAGGAAGACTACTCTGGGCAGATGGAAGAGCATGTACCAAAGTCTTCAGAGGGAAGAAAAAAGCATGGTGAGTTCAAAGGACAGAAACAAAGTCAGTGTGACTGGAACAGAATGAACAAGAGGAAGAGAGATAGGAGGTTTTTATTATGTGGATATGGTTTGTCACCAACAAAACTTACATTGAAATTTAACTCCCAGTAGGGAGTTAGGAAGTAGTGGGATCTTTAAGAGAATATTAGGGCATAAGGGCTCTACCCGTATGAATGGAGTAAGGTCTTTCTCCAGAGACTGGGTTAGGTCTCCTGGGAGTGGTTTGGGAATCACAGGACTGAATTAGTTTCCAGATTAGTTAGTTCTAAAAGGGAGGCCAACCCACATGCTTGGGTCCTTATGCACACCACTATTTCCTCTTCTACTTCTCTGCCATGACTTGCATAGCACATGGTCCTCAGCAGAAGACAGGTGGATTCTGGTTTCATGCTCTTATACCTCTAAAACTGTGAGCAAAATAAACCTCCTTTCTTTATAAATTATCCAGCCTCAGGTATTTTGTTAAAGTAATATAAAATGGACTAAGAGACATAGGCAAGGACATGGAGTGGTTTATATACCTTAGTAAAGAATTTCATTTCACCTTGTGTTTATCACAGATTTTTAAAAAGCAAGTAACATGATTTAATTTATATTTTAAAAGGATAATTCTGGCCAGGTGTGGTGGTGCACACCTCTAATCCCAGAGGCTTTGGAAACTGATGCACGAGGATCAGAAATTCAGAGACAGCCTCACTCGAAACAACTTAGAGAGATCCTGTCTCAAAATAAAATATAAAAAGGGGTGGGGATGTTGCTCAGTGGTTAAGCACCCCTGGGTTCATTCCCTGGTGCAAAAAAAAAAAAAAGATAACTATGGCTGTGCTGAGAATAGACTCTAGAAAGACAAAAGTAAAGCAGGGAGACCTATTAGTAGGCTATAAATATGCTTGTACATCATTGTGTATCTTGTCTTTTATGGAAAAACAATGTTTCTACCTTGAAAAAAAACAGAGAGAACCTGTAATATAAAGATTTACCTATCAGTTGTCATTTTTTCTTCCATTATAGAGCAATAGAATCATACTTCAGAGTAAGTGATATGAAATTATATCAATTTTTAGCTATTTAGGCAATTCATTCCATCAACAAGTATTTATTGAGTGGTCTTAAGTGCCATGCACAGTGCTGCACCCTGGGGATACAACTGTAAGCAAAAAAGTACTCCTTTCCTTCACGGAGGTTTTGATCTTCTGTGGAAGACAAACATCAATGAAATGTACACAACAATCACAAATGATGATAAATGCTTTAAAGAGAAAACGAACTGTTCTACAAGGTTAATCTATCATGAATGTTTTGCAATGAGCATACAGTCATCTACATTGCCATATAAGATGAGGACACAAGTAAAAGGGAGAAATACAGACAGGTAAGATCTTAAGTTAGACTTACAATATATCATTAGAATTCCATGGTCAATTGTTCATTATAACTGCACTCCCAATATAAGGAAAAAATTGAATTATAAGTCACTGAAATAAAGTAAGAGAGCTATCCCCCAAAACCGAAAGAAAACAATTTCATAAAAAATCTGTTTGGTACATGGAATAGAAATGGATAAGACCTGGAAACAAACACTGATCAAGCAAGAACTATGCTGTAAAATATTTGTAGTGTAATCTCCTCTAAGAGGTCTTTCCTGATTGTCTCTACCAAAAGACACCATGCCAAGACTGAATAAGGCATCCTTCTCTGGAGTTACGTAGCACCTGCTCTTCATTGTATGATTCAACTCTATGCTCATTGCATTTTTTTTGTTCTCATTCTTTTTTTTTCTTTTTTTTATTTACTTATTGATTCATTGAACACAAATGGAGTACAGCTATTGTTTCACTGGTTGTACACAAAGTAGAGTCACACCATCTGTGCGTTCATGCATGTACACAGGGCAATGGTATCTGTCACACATTCTGTTATTATTTTTACCCCCCACCCCGCCCCCACCCCTCCCTTCCCTCTATGCTATCTATCCTTCCTCCATTCTTGCCACCCTTCCCCCCCGCATTATGCATCATCATTCATTTGTCAGAGAGACCATTCAACTTATCTTTCTTCCCTAACTAGACAATAACCCCCATAAGGCCAGTGAAATCAGTCATCTTGTTCACTGGAATATCACCATATTTCAAATAGAAATAGCATATAATGGGCACTCAACAAAAGTTTCATGAATCAACAATATAACGTAAAAAGTAATAAGTACAACGAGTGACATAGATAAGCTGATACAGTCATTTATTGAAGGGAGAGGACACTTCCAACTGAGATGAATCAGAGAAAGGTTAGTACTAATGTATGAAGGTCAGACAAGATTGGATGGGCATGAGGAAAAAAATGCCAAGTGAGTGTGAAAAAAGCATGGAAAGGAAAAAGAATGTCAGGCGTACTTACTAAATTAGAAGGATCACAGTGAGTATGAGACAAAGAGAACATGAGAGGAAAGGGAAGAAGTGGGTAGGAAAAGTGGGTTAGGATGAAGTGTGAAGGGCCTTCACTGTCAGATGCAGGGATTTGATCATCTGACATCTGGTGCATTCTATTATGACATACAAAATTTGAAACCAGATCTGTATTCTAGTCCTACCTTTGCCATTTATCAGCTATGTAACTTAAGGAAAACTATTCAACTTTGGTGGTCTCAATCTGTAAATCACTGATACAACATAGAAATGTGAACTACAGCAATGGAAAATGGAAAGAAAGTGAGTTCATTCTTTCATCTATCAAATTTGAGGGCCCCACATGACATCAAAGTAGAGACATCTCATGAGCATTAGATATATTTGAAGGATTTAAAAGAAGTATAGGCTATTACGAATGGAATAATTTTTTTAGATCTGTTGCCCAGTGTGGTGAATATAGCTATATAGTTGACTACTGTACATTTCAATGTCATTGGGAGGGTAGATCTTGAATGTTCTCAGAAGATGTCAAATGTTTGAAGTAATGGATGGGTTGGCTTATTTGACTTAGTCATTTAATATTACTTTAAAATCATAATATCACATTGAATCCTATAAAATATAGCTATTATATCTCAATATATAATAAAAAATAAAAGTAGACTTGGTGTGCACCTATAATCCCAGCCTGTGATCTCCCAATATGGGAGGTTAAGGCAGAAGGACCACAAGTTCCAGATCATATTTGTCATCTTAAAGAGGCCTTGTATCAAAATAAAAAATAAAAAGACCTGGGGATGTAACTCAGTAGTAAAATATTTGCCTAGAATGTGTGAGACCCTGAATGTAATCCACAAGCATAGGAAAGAAGGAAGGAAGGAAGGAAAGAAGGAAGGAAGGAAGGAAGGAAGGAAGGAAGGAAGGAAGGAAGGAAGGAAGGAAAAAGAAATGAGAGGGAGGGATGTAAAGAAAGGGAGTGGGAGGAAGAAGTGGTAGAGGTATAAATATTGATTTGGAAATCATAAACACATAATCTTTAAATAAATACAGTATTCATAGTTGATATCATGTATTCAAAAATGCTTTTGATCAGTTTAGATCAAATTTAAGAAATATATGTGAAGAACAAAAAACTCAGACTGTCCTTTTATTAATATTTGCTCCCAGATATTCTTGTAGAGATGGAAATACCAACTTCCCAAACTAATTCTAGATGTATGCAATTTTTTAACTACCCAAACCTGCACTGCTTCTCATTCCAGAAGCTAAAAATCTCCACTGAGAGAAGTAACTAGACTACATACAGTTCTCACTTTTTATCATTGTCATCTAAAGCTAATTTATGCTTTTCAAAAACTTCGTTGAGTTAAAAAAAAAGACTTCTGAAAAAATATCAATATTCTCCCCTTAACTCCATTTATATGAGAGAGTTCATCTGATCAGAAGTGGGTAAAAAAAAAGTTGGAACTTTGAGATCCCTCCACTCCTCATTTAGTGCTCTAAACAGAAGGAATACTATGACATATAAAGATTCACCATCAAATTATCTAGTCTGTCTTTCTGCTTCTGAGGCTAGGTAAGGGGGTGATAACTAATATTCTGCAGACATTGTGTGAACCCCTGCCCCATTTTACTGGGATCCTGATTTCCTGTTGAATTAGGGGTTGAATTTTGTCTCTATATTTTGAGCTACAACCTGGAAATATGCTTCAAACCTGAAAGATTTTTCTAACTACAGTTCTTTCTCCTGTATGACTCAGGTTATCACTTCTATACTACTGACAAGCACCACCCATTAAATCATCCTTGGATAATAATGTTGACATGGATGGAGCCAAATTTCACCAAACCAGATCACTTTGGACTTTGGGTTCTATCCCAAATGGTGCAATACTACAGGTAGGTTGGTCATCTTGGGCCTTGTCACTTCACAAGTTTCTATTTTCCCATTTGTCTGGCATTCTGAGGTACCAAGCATATCTAGCAGTTGAGTTACTAGAAATTTGGCAACACATGTAAATGGCTCAGTACAAATTCATTTCTCACTGTTGGAAGAACAATGCAAAACATACGCCACCAGTATTTTCCACAGTGACAAAGCTAAGCCAAAATGCATTTCAATTGAATAGTCAGTAGTGGATCAACAATACTAACTTTAGAAAGAACCTTACAATAAGGTACTCCAGCTTTCACACACACATACACACGCACACACACACACAAACTTGGAAATGAAGGCCATCAGATTGCCTTCAGAATTATTAAGAAATCAGTACATTGTAAAGGAGAATAAAGAAACTCATTTTCAAGAAACAATTTTTTGCAGATCAGCAGAATTAGACTTTAATCTGATAACTATTAATATACATAAAAGAAGGATGTGTCTATAAGAAGGGTAAATTGGGCAGATAGGCACAGGAAAAATTATAGTCAATGAAGATATATTGACTTTGGCAGTACCCACTGAAGTACTGTTTAGGGGAAAGAACACAGAAACCAAAGGATTTTTTATTCTGATTCCATTGTCTCTGCTGTGATGATGAATATAGGATGTTTGAGACAATGAACATCAAGTGTGTTATACTTATTAGAAATACCTCCCCTTATTTGACATGTGTCAGTCCATCTTAATTTCATATCATTAAATATTCATTTCATCAAACTACCTTGACCTCATTCTGATTCAAATATCATCAAGTTTCATGATTAAGTGACTTGCTTAAGGTCATAGAGTTTTGACTTAGCTGTTCACATCCATCTTCCTAGAAGGAAAAGTCATGTTAGTTATATATTCCTAATTCCTGTAAAATTTATTTTGCACAGTGATTTAATACACTGGTATTCTGATTATGATTTCACTTCCCATGTAGGTTATCCTGAACACTAAAAATTTCTGGTCATACCAATCCACATGTTTTGGTCTGTCTAGCAATTATATTCTTCAGGATTCATCAATACAGTGTTGGTCTAATTTTATATATTAGTATTTTTTAACAAACATTAGTCTTGAGAGAATAATTACTATGTATCTTCCTATTAGTGATATATCGTGTCCTGACAATACCAAATGTCTAAGCAAGGTTTAATGTTACATCTCAAACCAAAGTACAAGACCCAGTATATTGAATGTTGCCTTGTGACTTATTTTGGAAGATATTAAAATGTTCATTACCTAGGCAAGATATCAGGCATCTCCAATGTCATTCATGATTACTAGTAAACATTTTGTTGAGTCTTTATAATTGTTCAAAATATTATTTGATATATTTTTAGTGCATGCATTGAGCACCATGACAGGAGTCTTACATAAATTCTTTCTAATATTTAAGTAACTATTTTATATATTATTATAATTCTCACCAATTACAAATGAGGAAATTGAGGCTCAGGATGGGTAAGTAATATGCTTCATTTCCCAAGGAAGGTAAATGAAAGAACCTTGGTTTGATCCCTATTCTGAAACTCTAAAATTCATAATCTTTAAAAACCATTATAATTGTTTCATGTCACCAATGCTTCTTTAGATTTACTCACATCCATGCTAGTTTATTTGCTCCAAAATCTGTTTTGCATTTCAGGGATTCTTTCTCTGTTAAATTTTTTCCTTACAGAAGTACACCCTTTACTACTCATTTTAGTGATGGTCTAGTAGAGTTAAACTCTAAGTTGCCATTTATTTGAAATTGTTTTATTCATCCTATTTTTATTGGTGAGAATTAGGTTCAGCTGCAAATGAAAAAAACAGCATAAACAAAATGAAGTATAGTTTCCTCTTACTTCAATGTAGGAAATCAAGGTTCAGTATGGTAGATCCACAATCATCAGATTTGCATGACCAATGTGACCCTACAATATGTACAATCAGAAAAATGAGAAATTATACTCCATTTATGTATGATTTATCAAATTGCATAAATGCATTCTACTGTCATGTATAACTACTTAGAACAAATTCAATTTTTTTAAAAGAACCAGATTCCAGATCTATTTGTTGCTCTATAATTCTCAATGTCAGATATCAAAATGTCTACTATGCTCCAGCCATCACAGGTGTTTGACTACCTTCTTTCACTGCCCATATTCTTGCTGGTTGGAATTTGGACATGATAGAAGTTTTCATATGGAAAACCTGACATCAAATGCTAGAACTTTTATGATCTAGCTTTTTAACTTGTACATTTCTGGAATATGAATAGAGTTTAAATTCAAACTCCAAAACTACATGCAGGTAGGCCTGTGATTATAAATTCATAGGAAAGAAATTTTCTCTGCCAAGATTACAGGCTGAGACAAACTCTTTTGCCACATTCCTCTGTGAAAGAAAATATTTTTTCTAGTACATTCTCTCATTGTGTATAAAGGACTTTGTGATACCAATTTAACATGGAGAGCTTAGTCTCAGCTCCCATACCATGAATGAGTGATAAAACTTACGTCTTGGTTACAAATATCCAAACATTCAAAATATCCAGGGAAATCACAGTGTTAGGTCACAGGTATCAATCTGGATTACAATTCCTCTATTTGTGGGTCCCTGGAAATGTCTTTTCTATTTCAAAAACTCAGTTATAACTTGAAACTCTGAATGCTCTACTGAATGCACTGTTAGATTTTGGCTCTTGAGTATCCCCAAAAGGCTAATGTGTTGAAGGCTTGGTTCCCAGTGCAGCAATATTCAGAGGTAGGGATTTGGTGAAATGATTGGATCATGAGTGTTCTGATATCATCAATTCTTAATCCATTGTGGGTTCCTAAATGAATGAACTATTAGCAGGTGGTGTAAATTGTAGCAGGTGCGGTGCAATTGAAGGAAGTAGGTAACTGTGAGTGTATCCTGAAATGGTATATTTTGTCCCCAACCCCTTTCTCTTTCTCTCTCTGACCCTCCCCCTTCTCCATCACCATGAGGTGAGTAGCTCTGATCCATCTCATACTCCCTACCACGATGTACTGCCTCATCAGAGGTCCAAAGTAATAGGGCCAAGTAATGATGGAATAAAACCTCTGAAACCATAAGCCAGAACAACCCTTTTCTCCATTGTTTTGAGGGATATTTTGTAACAATAAAAATTTAACACAGCAAACTCCACAGGTTCAGGCACTGGTGACTGGATCACATCTGTAGCACCTAAAACACTGTCTGACACATAGCAGAAGTGTTCAATAATATCTGGCAAGTGAATAGATTAATTTTATGTAGAATTTCTAGTCTTTTATAGTTGGATGTGGGGTGGGAATTTTCAGATTATCTAGTCTAAAATATTACTAGAAATAAAAGTCAAATCCATGCCCCTTTCACTATGTCATGCTATTGCTAATGGTTACACTTACAGTGAAAGTTAAGCATGTATTTTTGCAAAGTTGGTCTATGGCAACTATTCCTATTGAAGGCAGGCAGGGAAAATATCCACAGAGAAAAATCCTCTGCAGTATCATTTGAACTACCAAAATGTATTTAGAAATTGGATTCTCTAACTGCATAGGTGCAGTGCAACCAGATTATACATGAAGGTAAATTCTAATTCAGCACCAAGAACTAAGAGACTATCAGAAGCTTCCTTGGAAAGTTACCTAGATATAACACTTTCTCATCAATAGAGATCCATACATCACCCATGAGTAATATTAGTGCCATTTCCTGCACACTCTCTATGTGCCAGGTACTCCTGCAAATACTTTACACTTACTAACTTATGTACAGATGTAGAAACTGAATCATAGAGAGGTTAAGTAGTCTGCCAAAGGCCACACAGATAATGGCAGAGCTGGGGATTCTCCAAGCAGACTGACTTCAAAGTGAATAGGTTTAACAACTATGCTATGCTATCCCATATTATTTGCTTTATGTATTCCTATTCTCAGTCCTCTTCTAATAAGAATGTTAATGCTCAAATGATAAAATATAACTATAGGGTTAAATAGCTTTATTCTTTCTACAAGAAGTCAAAAGTTAGTATCATCTAACTATATGATCATGTAGTATCATCTGCCACTGGCATTGACACAATAGGGTTTGTCAGAGCAACTGAAGAGGTATGAATAGTGGTTAAAGTACTTTTTGCCTTTTTGCTCACTGGATCACTCAATTTTCTATTGAGGACATCACAAGGAGGAGTAAAGGGAAGAGTATCATATTAGCTCTTCGAAATGGGAAGGAGGATACAGTGAGCACATATATAGTATCTATCAAAGGCCTCACTCAAAAAATGGAGAGAAAATCTGTTTTTAATACAGGACTCTTGGGGTTCTTCACTTAGGAAAATGATTTAGTCTGATACCCATCAATGAATGAATGTATTAGATTGCCTTCAACTGGCAGCTGCGAAGGAAAATTTAGAGAACAGTTAAAGTTAGAAAAATATCCAAGTAACAAAACAACCTTGCTATGAGTTTACTAAAACGAATCAATAGAACCATACAAGAGGTTGAAGATGATGCATAAATAATAAAAATTGATTAATTTTATCATTTTTTCTGTATTGTTTCCCTAATAACAACTTTTAACTTGCACACTCCCACTACTATATGAGGATGCATTTCAACAGTCAATTCTATAGTAATTACAGATATTAAGGATTCAGCACACTGAGGAAATAGCTCAGTGAGACAGACTAATTGTGACACAATTAGAAGATACTATATATAAAAATTGGTCACATTTTTATAAATTATATGTGATATGGAAGAAATGGACAAGTATTGAAATATAGAGTTGTTGCCTGCAGAGTGAGGGAAAAGCTAATAACAAAAATTGCAATGTTCCAGGCATTGCAATTTTATTATATATTAATATTCATTATTATATTAATATTAATTAATATTTGTTTATTAATTATATTATGTTAATATTATTATATTAATATTCATTTATTATAGCTAATATACACAAAAGTCTGAGATGTAGTTGCTATAACTATCCCCATTTTAGAGGTGAAGAAACTGAGATACAGAATAGTAAATTTACTTTCCTAAAATGATAAGACAGATAAGTGCTAGTGCTGGTACTTGATCTCTGGTAATCTGAGTGTACAGTGTGATCTCAGTCATTCTGCTATACTGTCTCTCATAATAAACAAATGAACTACTAAAAATAATTTAAAAACTTTTAGTGAGTTCATCATTGTTATGAAAACAGAATGTAAGGAGAAGCATAAAATTGAAAAAAAAGGGGTGGTAATGATTTCCAGGTATCTTGGAGATTACAGGGTTTCAAGATGATCTCAATGCAAGCTTCTAAAAAGATCATGGGAAAATTGGAAAAAGCCAGCTCTCCTTGGGCTCCGCTTCAGGAGAAAGACTTTGTCTTGATGACAATATGCCATGCAATAAATGTAACCAAAAAGAAAAAAAAAAGAATCTCTGTGTGGGCTCCAAAATCCTCAAGATTCCCATGAAAATTATCATATTTGTGGAGCACTGTATACCATTGTATTCCATTTTATTTTCATCAACTTTTTCATACTTAAAATCACTCAAATCAAAAAAAATATGAGTATCTAGCATGGATTCAGATATGAGGCATAACAACGTACAAGAAGCAGTTCATAACAATAAAGAATCTGCAATCCAGTGAATACACAAGGAATTCCTATGAAATTATTACTAGAAAAGACATCTTAATGAAAATACTTATGCAGAACAAACAGTAAATGCTTAAGAGAGTCAGATAAGGGAGAGAAACTGAGGTGAGGGATTCAGAGGTTTCTCATAGACTTTGTTCTTTTTTGTTTGTTTGTTTGTTTTTGTGGTGCTGGGGATTGAACCCAGTGCCTTGTGCTTGCAAGGCAAGCACTTTACCAACTAAGCTATATCCTCAGCCCTCTCATAGACTTTGCATATGAGCTAGATCTTGAAGGATATAGGACTTGAAGTGATGGGAGAAGAAAGAAGCAAAGGCATTCCTAATCTGAAGATACAATCTTCCATAGGCCTTATGGGGCATTTGTGTAATACAGGGACCTGAGCAGCTCTGGAGCTATTTCAGGTCAGAATCTCTCATCAACCAGTGTGATCAGAGAAGCAAATATATTAATTAAAGGCACAAATCAAGTCAGAACCCAGAAGCTGAAGGCCAGAAATGGAAAAAACCATCAAGAACCTGAGTACCTGTAGCTACGAAGACCCAGGGCTATGTGTTTTGTGAACACATACCTAGGATTTAATTTTACTTTGCCATGTATTAGTATATGAGCTTTGTCAAATTTTTTCACTCCTCAGTTCATTTACTCATCCATGGAGTAAGGATAACAATACCTACCATATGGTGAGTTATAGGATAATTAAATGAGACCATGTATATTAAAGCACCTAAATACTATAAAGGTCTAAACCAACGTCAGTTATTGTTAGCTATTGTTACATATGGTACAGGACCACATTACAGAGGGTCTTGGAGTCAGGAAAAGTTTAATATGATTTTCAATGTGAGATATGTGCAGCTGCCTACAGTTGTGAAGCAGAATCTTATGGAGCCTAGTTGTTTGCTTAAATCTACATCTTTGATTCTAACAAATTCCATTCCCTCCTACATGTCCAGATGACAGTGATTGCCACAAGGAACTACATTATTGAGAAGGTAATAAGAATGTGCCACATCCCTCAGTTATGTTGGAACAGTAAAAAGGTTAAAATCCCATTAATCTAGGAACTTATTTCAGTATTCAGACTATAAGGTGATAAATGATAGCAATAGCAATGAAGACAAAGGAACAGATTTGAAAGATATTAAGAGAAAAGATGAAAAGAGACATGAAATATTTTAATATTTATTTTAAAATATTTAGCAAAAATTATATATATTCAAGTTATAAAAAGTGTTGATTTGATATTCAAATAGATTGTGTAGTGATTATTGCAATCAAGTTAATTATCAAATCCATCATCACCCCTGCTGTACACTAGAACCCCAGAACTTGTTCACCTTATATTTGAAAGTTCATACCCTTTGATTAACATCTCTGGGTATTAATTACATGCTATTTTATGGTTGAAGAAAAGAGTCGGTAAGAAACAAAGGCAGAATTTCAATCTAGTTCTGTTTGACATCAAAGTTTACTCTTTCCTCTGATCAGATGTGAGGGACAATGGAGAGGAAAGTAGAATAGCTATAAAGATTTTTTTAGAAAACTGTAAGTGTGAACAGAACACAAATCAGCAAGCTGATTAGGTAAACTTGGTTATAAGGGAAGGATGATAAGTTCTGAATTATAAGGCATCACAATCTCAGTATTTAAAAAGCAGTTCACTTTTAAACTGCTGGCAATATATTTGACAATTCTCCCCTAAATCCATCATCTCCTAATTCCTTTTGTAACGTACAGACCACATTTATGCCTTTTTGATCCCCATCAATAGTGGTTAGGGTTGATTGCTTAGTAGCAAGGCTGACTGGTTTTGGGGACATTTGAGGGACAAGTTAGGACAAAAGTTACCATCTTGTACCCTTGATAACTCACCCTGTAGGCAGCAAATATAATTGTAAATCCAAAATTACTGAATTAAGGGCAAAATATCTGGCTGTTATGATCGAATGTTAGTGTCACCCCCAAAATCCATATATTGGAAATACAAACCCCCAAGGTACTAGTATTAGGAGGTGGGGCCTTTCAGAGAAAATTGGGTCATGAGGATGGTCCTCATTAGAGATTAGTGCTTTTACTTAAGAGACCCCAGAGCACTTTTCACACCTTTTATCACATGAGAAAACAGCAAAGATTACAGTCTAGAAAGTAGAGCCTTACTAGTCACTGAATCTGCTGACACTCTGATTTTGAACTACCCAGTCTCTAAGATGGATTGTGAGAAATACATTTCCTTTTTTTATAAGTCACTCAGTTAACGGTATTTTTTTACAGTAACCCAAATGGACTGATACTGAATACTTAATAAATAACACAAATGATTTTTTCAGTATATCTCCTTGATTTTATTTGGCTTAAAATAATTCTAAGTCAAGTTAGGATAAAGACATAAAGAACATTGTATTACGCGTAGTTGTTTTAATTCAGATATTTTTATTTTTGGTGATCACTTTTGTTTATTTTGTTGTTGTTTAATTTTCTGCCCTTAGAGTTCATAAAACTAGGAAGGAATGGTAGGACAGAATTAAGATTCAAATTATTTATTAGGATACAAGTAACCTAAATCAGCAGAACCAAATTAAAGACATTCTTATGTAGAATCAAAAAACTAGGGAACAAAGATGAAATGAGAGAAGATTTTACTAGATGTTCACATACAAAAAATTGGAAGTCTATGTTGATCATGGTACCAATATGAGCTAAAATTGTAATATAACTCACAAAATGTCTAAAGGAATGTGAAGTGTATTTACTCAAAAGTAATTGTTACACAACTACCATGCATCAGGCACTATGTCCTGGGTACAGGTGTTAAGGAAATTCATTATCAGTAAATAATTTTAAAACAATAATAACACTGACATTAGTAATTCTTCTTTTTATTATTAACATGAGCCAAAGATGTCACAAAAATAATTCCTTTTCCTGCCTGGGAGGATCATACCATCAATCTCTTTCCCACCTCCAACTCTGAGTACACTTTTGGAATCCAGCCCTTTTTGACTATGAAGTTCATGCTCTGTCCATTAGAGCATTGTCTTTCAATCTTTCTTTAACTAATAGTTTTGGTAAGAAATATATTTGACATTGTGACCCAATATAAACACACATATGTGACAGGTTTACACCAGATGGACGGACAGAAAAACAGGCCTACATGTACACACATATAAAATACTATCACATAACTGGCATAAAAGTTTCATAAAGTAATACTACCACTACTGGGGGAAATGCATACTAATATTTTCTACTCTATTTCAGTTTTTCAAAATAAGAAATAATTTTAAAAAACAGTGGTGTATCCTTTCCTACTAAATTTACTTCATAACTAAGTAGTGGACTGTGATCCACAATTTGAAAAATACTTTGCTATAGTATGGTACACCATACTCACTTCCAGATATATTTGGACAGAATGTCAAATGATAGAGAAATTTCAACTTAGTTTGAAGTATTAGTCATGGGAATTCTCAAAGTATAAAACTGGAGGACTGCATTTGCATGTTCTGCAACTGAATTGTTTTTCTCTATAGTATGCTCCAAATCACTTTTTTTTATGCAACCTAAAACCCTTGAAAAAATTATTGGTGTTTCTGTTTTGTTTATTTTTCTTTGTTTTATATTTCAGCCTTCCTATAGTATTCAACTTGTATTCTGACACCATTCTGGACTGCAGTGACATAGTTTTAAGGGAGAAGAAAAATCTTAATTTGCTTGTCTTTGAGGGAAAAAGTGTTTGAAATTTATTCAGAGCAGGAGCTAGGCAATGGGAAAAGAATTCATACTATAATCCTCAAAGGAGTAGAACATGAATTGAATTAATGTTTCTTCAGGATATGGGATACTCTTCTTATGAATAAAATCTTTTGAGATCAGGTAGGAAGTTGTAACCATTTTTCTCTTTTATTACATTTTCCTGATATGTTGCTTTGAATATTTGGGTTTATATTGGCAGTGAGTGATGACCAAGGCAGCCTGACTGTGTAAACCATCTTCCTGGGTAGATTTTATTCAGCAGAGTCTTTTTCCTTTATGGATATCTGAAGGACCCAGATCACACCTGTGATACCATTTAGTCTAATCATGTAACTATTTCCTTTGACCACATTATAATTTCAGAGACTCCTTAATGTATGTGTTACTTATTTCTGTGGTCTCTTGTTAAATGGAAACCAAAACGTGCAGTCCATTCCAAGTGTGTGTCTTTATGAGACTGGTTGGTTAATTCAGCCAATACAATAATTCAAATAATTCCAAATGAATAAAAATGAGAGATAAACTAAATTTTTCCAGGGTTTGATGAAACTTGGGCATAGATCAACAGACCATTTTAATTGATTTGCTGAGTCATGTCAGCCAGAGTTTGCCCTTTGTTCCCTTATGATGAAGTTTTATTGTACATCCTAATTTAACTAGTTAATGCAGTTCTTTCTTAGCATGGACATTCAAACTATTTCTTTTCCTGATTTTGATTGGCTTGACCAGCTAAGGAAGTTTTTAGACTATAGTACTATGATGAATAGTGGTTTGATTAAATTAACTAGCTTGCCTAAACTATTCTATTGTTGTACTACACCAGTTCAGTTATTTGACCAATCAGTTAGCATTGGACTAAATTGATCAGTCAATTCGACCTAAATTGAAATGAACACAGCAGATAGAAAAACCTGAAAAAAAATATTTTTATTGATTTTTCCAGGCATACAGCCTTACCATTCATTGAGAAAAGAATGAACTCTTTTCTATAGAAAATAGACAGAATGACTTATTAATAGACAGAAATATTCACTAAGTCCTTAGATCTAAATAAACATAAATTATCTTTTTATTTATTTATTCATTTTTTGGTTCTGGTGTTTGAACCCAGGGGTACTTAACCACTGAGCTACATCGCCTATCCTCTTTATATTTGGAGACAGGGTCTCACTAAGTTGCTTAGGGCTTTGCTAAGTTGCTGAGGCTGGCTTTGAACTCACAATCCTCCTGACTCACCCTCCCAAACTGCTGGGATTACAGGAGTGCACCACCACATCTGTCTAAACATAAATATCTTGAGAAAGAAAAAATACCAAGATTTGTAGTCAGCAAGCCAAATACCCAAAGTCTGAAGGCTGGAGAAGCAGGAGAACTGATAGCATAAGTTCCAGTCTAAAAACTGACAGTTTCAAAAAGTCAAGAAGAACCAATAGTTCTGTATGAGTCCGAAGTTCAGAAAGGAAAAATATCTTAGATCATGAAGTTGGGCAGGAAGTATTCCCTTTTACTCAACCTTTTTTGTCTTATTTGGGTCTTTAATTAATTAATTAATTGTGGCCAATCCACCTTAAAGAAGGCAATCTGTGCTTTTTATCTCCCCAGCCTAACCATTGAATCATTAATCTCATTCAGAAACACCCTTACAGATAGGGTTAGATTAGTGTTGTACAAAATATCTGGGTATTCCATGGTCCAGACAAGCTGACACCTAAAATCAACCATCACATTTTTCCTGATTGTTTTTCTGCTATCTTTTAAGGTAGTAAGAAAGTATTGCTTGATATTATCTCCTTAAAGATATTATGTACATGATATGAGTTGATTTTATTTAGAGCTGGGATCTATAGCATCCTAAATGCTACAGAGGAATGGGATTCAGGTGTCTTCTCAAACTAAAGAAATTCTTCATCTCTAATTTATCATAGTTCCTGAAATTCTACCATGAGATTTATTCTTTTAGGATAAAGCAATGTAGGTGACATATACTAAAATGCATATAACTATGGAAGTGAAACATACTACTTACAGCAATAAGTAGTTTATGTACATTGTCAGGTAACTAAAAGAATTCCCTTTGTAAATGAGAATTGAGAAAGGAAAACTTGGAAATGGCAATGGAGAGAACTAGGTTGTAAGCACAGCCACAAAGTGTGTGTGTGTGTGCATGTGTGTGAGCACTTGCACACACTATCTTAGGTATAACTGATGGCAACAGAGAAGAGATACATGAAATAAGGAAATGGCATCCAAAGGTCAAGTAGGAAGGAATTAAGGACATTTACTATTCTATCACTTTTTCTGAACCTGTTTTGATTGTATGATATAGATAAAAAATAAACAAGTAATTGGGTCACTAATATCTCTGTGCCTCATTTCTATGATCAAATGAAAGATAAAGACTGAAAAATATGAGTTTGATATTATGGAGATATAATGGAATCAATCTAGCCAAATACATGTAAATCAATTTTTTTCTTGGATCCAGTCTATATCTTCCAGCATCTCTGCCCCCTCATCCATCTTTTCTCCACTGCTAAAGATCTTCCTAAGCCTCAATTATATTTAAGGACTTTATGTAAATATTTCAGTCTTTCATGAAAATCAGAAGATTCCCTATGGGTAACACAGACTGAGTCCTAACTTGACAAAGCTCATTCATATTTAAAAGGGGCACACAATGAAATTGTCCAATGTTTCCAAAACTAGGGACATTAAAGAAGCAGGAGGAGGTTGTTGCACTGGATATATTTTCTGTTCTCTTAATTAATCACTGTCCAAACACCAGCATTGTACAAGACCCAGAATGTCTTACCCAGAAGACCTAACACAAGTATAAATTAATTGTTCTTTCTGCCTCTTTACTGGCCAGCTTAGAATATTTTGCAGGTGGTCAAATGATATTAATTATCTACAACAAAGGGAAGGATGATCCTAAGTGAACCAAGAGGTAGAATTTGGCCTAATATATTACTCAGAATGAATTCCCAGTGAGCACTAATAGTCTTTATAACTGCAGCAGCAAAGGCTGTCTAGGTAAATACATCGATTATTTTGTGCTCAGTGGGAGGGAGGCCAGTATGCACAATAGAAAATATTTGTATCTTTTTCATTCAAAAACAATTGAGAGGACATATGAAGAAGATAGAATGAAATAAGAAAATAAAAGGGGGGAATCCCACAAAAAGAAAGGAGATCAGTGGAATAGAGGAAGGAGATTGAGGGAGAGTTAGGATGAACAGGAAAACAGAAGAACAATGGAATGAAATTGATCAAATTATGCTATGTAGATACATGAATATACCACAGTGAATTCTGCTTCTATGTATATCTATAAAGCATCAATTAAAATAAATAAATAGAAGGAATACCAGTAGAGTAGAGGAAGAGGATCAGGAGAAGGGAGATGGGGGTGAAAAGTAGAAGTACTGGGAATTGAAATGAGTGAATTACATTCTATGCATAATATATGAATATGTCAAAATGAACCCCACTATTAGGTATAAATAGAATGCACTAATGAAAACATTAAAAACAATCAAGAAGAATAGCAAAGATTGGGAGAGTTGGTTCTAATGCACTAATAGAAACATTTAAAATATTGAGAAGAGTAAGAATTATGAGAGTGGGAACAGTGATTACATACACAATATTCAGCGTATGCACTTCAAAATCATCTGAGACTGTGACAAATTATTACAGTAGCACCTGTGGATATCCATTGGTCCTATAAAGAGCAGCAATCAATAAATAAGATCAAGGTTATACATTGGCAAAAATCCTCCTGGCAAGACACCCTGGATTGAGTGAAGGGGTCAGTGCTTCAGACGTGATTAATTTGTAGAAGAGAAAATATCTCTATTATAGGAGCCACCTCCTGCTTCCATGCTATTGCTGCTGAGAAAGGAAAAAAAAAAAAACAACAGGCCTAACATCAGGGACCAGGTCTGACACTGGGCTTCAATACTAGAAGTTAGCCTGCTATTCAGAACTATGTTTCCTGTGGAACATGAACAATCTTACAGAACAGCAAAATCAAACAAGGTCACTCTGAAACAATAAAGTGAGACAAATAAGGCTAATTCATAATTTTCACCTAAGAGCAAAGAGAAAACATCATGAATATTGTCCACACCACCAAACAACAAATATATTTGTCTCCTGGTTAATATGGCCACTGCTTCTTTTTTTACTAATTACATTTTTGTCTTAAGCATTCCCTCTCTCAAAGTAATATTTATTGAAATACCCAATTGTAGAACTGTCTCCAGTTCCTCACAATACCCAAATGTAGAGCAAATCCCTACTTTCTTGGATCTTATTCCAAGTCATCTTACCAAAGCTGAAATACTGTAATAAGTCCTTTCCACAAGATGCCCAATGATTCCTCACAATTTGTGTTTGCCTCAATTGCAATGAGTATTATATCCAATATATGCAACTTCAGGTCTATTCCTGGTGGTCTTTGGCTAAAGGATATGGCATTGTCTTGACAGAAGTGGAGAGTTTTAAAGGGCAAAGGTAGGTACAGTGGTTCAAATAGTAAACTCTTATCCTCCTATCTTTTCTGTTTTCCATTTGCAATTTCCAAATTAGTCAGAATTTGTACAAAATCAAAATGAATATGTAAACTATAACAAATGCTTTGGTTACTCTCCCTTGATGATTCTTAACAGATAAGATATTTTGGCAAATTTTACAGTCATTAGTTTACAAATGTTAAGGTAGTATCTGTTTTCTAGAGTACTTTGTCTACTTTGGCCATTTTACTCATGTCAGCTACTCAACTACATACATCAAGTCTCCTCCAGTAAATATCTTTTCATGCAGTGGTTTTAAAGTTATGGTTTATCTTCTGGGGAGACAGATCAAATAAAAAGACTTTCCTCAGGTTATTTTCTCTTACTCATTCCATTTTTATTGAGCTTCTACTGTTTACCAGATACAATGTTAGATTCTGTGAATTGAATGATAAATAATACAAAATCTTTGTCCTCATGGAAGTTCCATTCTAGTGAGAGAGACAGAAATAATACAGGCAAACAGACAATTTAAGGGTCAACTTTTTTTGACAACTCTTCTCAATTCATCTCTCCTTCCTCTGAACTTCTGTATTAAAGATTGTGTCACAAAATTGTATGCTTAGTTATTCATTGTTTTATAAGAGAATTGTTAAAAGGACAAGATTTGGGGTTTTTTTGAAAATAAAAAGAACAAAGGATTCCATGATACATCGCTGCTATTTTTAGTAATGTGGAAGAAGGTAGTAAGCTTGTGATGAGTGGTCTCAAGGAGAACTTGGTGTTTACTCCAGGAAAGCAGATTTGAACCACACATAAGCAACTACCCTCTTAAGGCAACCATCTAAATAACTAGTGGGTAACTTCAAGAAAAGATATCCCTATTGATATGAGTATTCAGACAAATACCAAGCAACTTCCATACTGGTATAACCCAGAAATATTTAAGTATCAGAATGTAGACTGAATTAGATGCTTTGTAAGGGTCTTTAAGTTTCTAAAAATCAATGACTTTTATGCATTGTACTGTATTTATTCATGTATGTAAAACATCCCCCACCCTACTAAAGGCTAACTGCAGCAAGAATCTACCTTTCTTATTACTTTATCCCCCAGATTCCTACTCTGTATAACACAATTCTAGATCTACAATAACAGCATAATAATTACTTCCTCACTTGAATATTCCCACTAGAAGAAGGACACTGTTAACTGGGCCACCACCCTCTGGGATTTCCAGCAGTAGTGGGCAAGATCTAAGTTGAAAATACAGTGATGAAGTCATTATGCCACACTCCTTTATTATTTTTCTTTTAAGATTATATTTTTAGGGACCTACTGTTCCAAGATATTAGGCCATCTACGTGTTTTTACAGACTCCTTGCCATATTCACACAGGTTGCCAACTCTCCAAGTATATCTATATTACCTACTAATTATACTATAATATTGACCTTGACAATAAGCACCCTCATTATTCTTTTCTGTATCTCCTTTCTCTTCATCCTATATTCATACTTTATCACTCCACTCTTATTCCACTGGAACAAATAAAGAAACAGGCATGCATGGTAGTCAGATTGTATAAACACAAAGGAACAACAAGCTGCACATGCACTAGGCTAGGTCCTTCTCTGGACTGTGCAAGCAGGCAAGTGTCTCCCTATCTAGCTGATTGATGAAGTGCCCATTAATTAGCATCTTAAGGCTAACACCAGAGAAAAACCATAGCCTGTGAACAAAGCTTGTGATTCATGATTCCCTCCTTTTAACTTTATTGCTATTACCTCACAGGAGACCACTGTAGTAAGCTCATTAAGCAGTAAAATGCCATTTGAGTAGGTAGATTGAAGAGTCAATTGTGAAGGGAGACCTAAAGCTTGCTTGAGAAACAAATTATGATTAACTGAATGCAAACTAAAAGCCAAACACAACAGGAACAGCACAATTAAATGCAGCCATGTTCCTTTCCTTCTGCCTCAGAGCACCAGCTACAATAACTCTCTTTCCCTCTTATTTATTGACCTGCAATGAAATCTTTTTGGATGGGAATAATGGGAATTTTCTGAATTGAGGGACTATATTGTGTCTGGGTATACAGATGGTAATCATCTTTATTTATCTATGATCCTGAAGTCACACCTACCTCAAGATAACTACCAGACTATTAGCTTCTGTTCTGCCTTGAAATCTCAATAGCAATAAAGAGCACCTTCTGCCACTTGATCAGTCCTCGAAATGATCCTCTCACACTGTGTTTTATCTAGCCTCATATTTTATTAGGGTTGATATTGTCTGGGAGTTCAATCCTTGAGTTGAATGAGCTAAGGCAAGGTTTTCCCTGTTTCCAATTTGGCTTGGTGAGAGTGACTTAAGCAATTCAATTGAAGTTGGGTACTTTGAGATATTTTGTTAAAGGATATATTTTTTTCAAATACCAGAGGCTGTGTTTACATGCACAAATCAAGCTGACCAAAATACGAACACAAACAGGTTGAATTCAACTAACTTAATTCAAGGAAGTAAGGGGAACAGGTGGACAGTTTCAATATACACAAAAACTTCAATTTGACTGACAGTTGGTGCCACTGAACACTTGATTCAGTAGCATGTAGACAAAGCTAATGTCTGCATTGTGTCCTTGTTTTCAAAAGAAAAAAAAGAAGAAAGGAATAAATTGAGGAGATCCTAATATAGCATCTTCCACAATTCTGGGCATAGTAGAGGCATTCATAAGTAATTGTTGACTGTTTAATTGGTCAGAATACCTCTTCAAAATAGTAGCCTAATCTTTTATATCCCCTGCAGCTTCCACTCAAGCAGCTTTGGGGGGAAAGGCTTAAGTCATATGTCTAGGGATAGAGCCAAAATAAAATGGACTTTTGAATTTTTGTTTTGATTTCCTAGAAACATTTCATTATCTCTAGCTGAGTTTTGCCACTTACTATTTCATATGCCTGTATATTTTTGTTACACTGTTAGACTTTGCAGACCAGCAAATAAAAGGATTAAGAATTTTGTTTTGAAAAAAAACACCACAGAATATAATGTCAATATTTCACTTTGATACAGCCATAATTTACTGGGTCTTTAATAATGCAACTTTTGCAAAATGAAGAAAGGTCAAACTTCTATCCCTAAATCACCTTTATGATAAAGGCAGTTTTTGCTCTTCCCCACTATTGTGAGATCAATCCTGGCCATTCAGAGGTCAGTGTATTCATTTTTAATTCTTGGGTATGATTTAGATGCCCTTTTCCCTAGTGTTATCTATTGCTTTCTCCAAGATATTTCCCAAAACTTCAGATATGATTATGGAAGAAGAGATATCTTGAGCATATTTCCTTGGTTTTTCATGCATCTCACCTGAAAATGAGGTGTGTTACACTGTGCTCACTGTAGTTATGATGAATGAACTTTAGATCCACTAAGAATGGAAAATTAAAAATAAAACCACAAAAATGATTTCTAAAAAAAGGTAAAAGGGGATTCATAAGTATGTGAATACTGATAGGAAGCATCCAGAAGCCCGGGTGATCTAATAGCAGCCACTCATACTCACTCAATTTGGGTTATGTAAGTAAATCTGTATTTAGGATGTCATACATTTATACAATGCACTACATGGAAGGACTCCATTTAATCTGCTTACATTTTTCACCTCTCAAGATCATCACAAATGAAAAAGCTGAGTTGATGAGTTCATATTTTCAAACTTGTGGTTAAATATCACTTAGTAGTTATGTGTAAAATTCAGATTCCCAGGCACTGTTCTCACATATACATGATCAGCTAATCACAGAGACAGCCTGTAAAAACACATTTTTTAAATTTTGATTCTTTGTACACAAGTGGAGTACAACTGTTCTCTATTGTACACGAAGTAGAGTCACACAATTTGTGTAATCATACCTGTACATAGGGTAACGATGTTTGTCACATTCTGTTATTTTTCCTTCCCCCGACGCCCTCCCCATCCCTCATTTTGCTCTATACAATCTATCCTTCCTCCATTCGTGCCTCCCTCCCTCCCCCCATTATGTATTATCACCCATTTATCAGAGAAATCATTCAGCCTTTTGTTTTTTTGGATTTGCTTATTTATTTAGCATGATATTCCCCAACTCCATCCATTAACCTGCAAGTGCAATAATTTTATTCTTCTTTATGGCTAAATAATATTCCATTGTGCATATATAACACAGTTTCATTATCCATTCATCTAATGAAGGGCATCTAGGTTGGTTCCACAATCGAGCTATTATGAATTGAGCTGCTATAAACATTGATGTAGCTGTATCACTGTGGTATACTGTTAAAGTCCTTTGGGTATAGGTCAAGGAGTGGGATAGCTGGGTCAAATGGTTCTATTTCAAGTTTTCTAATGAATCTGCATACTTCTTTAAAGAGTGCCTGCACCAATTTTCAACCCCACCAGCAATGCATGAGTGTACCTTTTTCCCCACATCCTCGCCAATACCTATTGTTGCTTGTATTCTTGATAATAACCATTCTAATTGGGGTGAGATGATATCTTAGGGTAGTTTTCATTTGCATTTCTCCTATTACTAGAGATGTTGAACATATTTTCATATACCTGTTGATTGCTTATAGATCCTCTTCTGTGAAGTATCTGTTCATTTCCTTAGCCCATTTATTTTGGGGTTATTTGTATTCTTGGGGTAAAGTTTTTTGAGTTCTTTATATATTTTGGAGATTAGTGCTCTATCTGATGTGTGTGTGGCAAAGATTTTCTCCCACTCCAAAGGTTCTCTCTTCACATTGCTGATTGTTTCCTTTGCTGAGAAAAAGCTTTTTAGTTTGAATCTATCCTAATTATTGATTTCTGCTTTTATTTCTTGTGCTTTGGAAATCATGTTAACGAAGTCTGGTCCTAGGCCGATATGATGAAGATTTGGACCTACTTTCTCTTCTATTAGGTGCAGGGTCTCTGGTCTAATTCCTAGGTCCTTGATCCACTTTGAGTTGAGTTTTGTACAGGGTGAGAGATATGGGTTTAGTTTCATTTTGCTGCATATGGATTTCCAGTTTTCCCAGCACCATTTGTTGAAGAGGCTGTCTTTTCTCCATTGCATGTTTTTGCCTCCTTTGTCAAGTGTGAGATACCTGTATTTATTTGGGTTTGTCTCTGTGTCCTCTATTCTGTACCATTGGTCTACCTGTCTATTTTGGTACCAATACCATGCTGTTTTTGTCACTATTGCTCTGTAGTATAGTTGGAGGTCTGGTAGTGTGGAACCCCCTGCTTCGCTCTTCTTGCTTTAGCTATTCTGGGTTTCTTATTCCTCCAAATGAATTTCATGATTGCTTGCTCTATTTCTATGAGGTATGTTATTGGGATTTTAATTGGAATTGCATGGAATTTGTATAGCACTTTTGGTAGTATGGCCATTTTGACGATATTAATTCTGCCTATCCAAGAACATGGGAGATCTTTCCATCTTCTAAGATTTTCTTTAATTTCTTTCTTTAATGTTCTGTAGTTCTCATTGTAGAAGTCTTTCACCTCTTTTGTTAGATTGATTCCCAAATATTTTATTTTTTTTTGAGGCGATTGTGAATGGGGTAGTTTTCCTAATTTCTCTTTCAGAAGATTCATCACTTATGAATAAAATGCATTAGATCTATAAGCATTAATTTTATATCCTGCTACTTTACTGAATTCATTTATAAGTTCTAGAAGTTTTCTGGTGGAATTTTTCAGCTCCTCTAATTAAAGAATCATGTTTTTCAGCAAAATGGGATAGTTTGAGCTCTTCTTTTCCTATTCATATCCCTTTAATTTCTTTGTTCTCTCTAATTGCTCTGGCTAGAGTTTCAAGGACGATGTTGAATAAAAGTGGAGAAAGAGGGCATCTCTGCCTTGTTCCAGTTTTCAGGGGGAATGCTTTCAATTTTTCTCCATTTAGAATGATGTTGACTGTAGGCTTAGCATAGATAGGCTTTACAAGGTTCAGGAATGTTCCTACTATCCCTATTTTTTCTAGTGCTTTTAGCATGAAGCGGTACTGTAGTTTATCAAATCTTTTTTCTGCGTCTGTTCAAATAATTATGTGGTTCTTAACTTTCAGTTTGTTGATGTGGTGAATTACATTTATTGATTTCCAGATGTTGAACCAACCTTGCATCCCTGGGATGAAACCCACCTGATCATGGTGCACTATCTTTTTAATATGCTTTTTTATGTGATTTGCTAAAATTTTGTTAAGAATTTTTGCATCTATGTTCATTAGAGATATTGGTCTGAAATTTTCTTTCCTTGATGTGTCTTTGTCTGGTTTTGGTATCAGCATGATATTAGCTTCATAGAATGAGTTTGGAAGGGTTTCCTCCTCCTCTATTTCATGGAATACTTTGAGGAGTATTGGAATGAGCTCTTCATTGAAGGTCTTGTAGAACTCAGATGTGAATCCATCTGGTCCTGGACCTTTCTTTGTTGGTAGGCTTTTGATGACTTCTTCTATTTCATTGTTTGAAACTGATCTAGTTAAATTATGTATATCCTCTATATTCAGTTTGGGTGGCACATATGCCTCTAGGAATCTGTTGATATCTTCAAGATTTTCTATTTTGTTTGAGTATAAGTTTTCAAAATAGCTTCTAATCATGTTTCGTATTTCAATATTGGCTGTTGTGATATTTCCATTTTCATCATGAATTTTAGTAATTTGATTTTTCTCTCTCCTTCTCATTATTGGGTCTTTCTTTTTAATCCATTCTGCCAGTCTATATCTTTTGATTGATGAGTGCAGGCCATTAACATTCAAAATTATTATTGAGATATGATTTGTGTTCCCAGTCATTTTGGCTTATTTTTGGTTTTTAACTTGACTTGGTTTCTCCTTTATTTGGCTCTTCCTTTAGGGTAGTCCCTCCCTAAGCTGATTTACATTTTTGTTCTTCATTTCTTCCTCATGGAATATTTTGTTTAAAATGTTCTGTAGTGCTGGCTATCGATTTGTAAATTCTTTTAGTTTTTTTTTTTTAATCATGGAAGGATTTTATTTCATCTTCAAATCTGAAGGTGAGTTTTGTTGGGTATAAGATTCTTGGTTGGCATCCATTTACTTTCAGAGCTTGAAATATGTTGTTCCAGACCCTTCTTGCTTTTAGGGTCTGTGTTGAGAAATCTGCTGATAACCGTATTGGTTCCACCTGAATGTAATCTGATTTTTTTGTCTCCCAGCCTTTAAAATTCTATCTTTGTTTTGCATGTTAGGTACTTTCATTATAATGTGCTTTGGTGTTGATCTATTATAGTTTTGTACATTTGGTGTCATGTAAGCCTCTTGTGTTTGATTTTCCATTTCATTCTTCATATGTGGGAAGTGTTCTGATATTATTTCATTGGATAGATTATTCATTCCTTTGGTTTGTATCTCTGTGCCTTCCTCAATCCCAATAACTCTCAAATTTCATCTTTTCATGATATCCCATATTTCTTGTAGGCTTTGTTCATGACTTCTTACCATCTTCTCTGTTTGGTCAACTTTATTTTCAAGTTTAAATATTTTATCTTCAATGTCTGATGTTCTGTCTTTGAGGTGATCTAGCCTGTTGGTTATGCTGAAATGATGTTTAGCTTTCTGTAACTGTTCTTTTAACTATTGATTGGTGTGATCATTCATTGCCTGCATTTGCTCTCTCATCACATCGTTTGCTTCTGTGATCATTTTAATTATGTGCACTCTGACCTCTCTTTCTGACATTTCTTCTGCCCTGCTATCATTGGATTCTATCAATGTAGCATCTAGGTTTGTTTGAGACATTTTCTTCCCCTGTTTTCTCTTGTTGCTCATTTATCTTCTCCTCTATCCATGAGAATCTGAGGTATTACAGCTTCCCCCCTATAGACTTATGGTGTCCCTGCAGGTTTCCAATACCTCACCACCTAGTCTTCAGTAACACTAGATCACAGGCTGGGGTCAGGCTAGGGTATGTCTGGGCCTCTGGGTTGGTCCTCCTGGCAGCTGTCCCCATGCAGAAGTCCCATGTGAGCACTCGGGGACAACATACCAGGTGCAGAAGTCTTAAGTGTCTGCACTGGGCTGAGCCTGAGGTCTGTCTCTGTGCCTGCCTCCCAGACCCGGAAGCCTCACGGAACTTGCCCTGGCAGAACCCAGACCTCTGAGTTGAGCCTCCCCGAGTTGGAAACTCAAGTGTCCACTGCACCCGCTCACCACATGCCGAGGTCTCCCACTTCTGGGCTGTGCCAGCTGCCCCTGCATGAAAAGGCCACAGGAGCACTTAGGGCCGATGTACCAGGTGCAGAGGTCTCAGGCCTCTGCGCTGGGCTGAGCCTGATGACTGTCTCAGTGCCTGCCTCCCAGACCTCTTGTATTCTTGGTGTAAAGTTTTTTGAGTTCTTTATAGACTCTGGAGATTAGTGCTCTATCTGAAGTGTGTGTGGCAATGATTTTTTTCCCACTCTCTAGGTTCTCTCTTCACATTGTTGATTGTTTTCTTTGCTGAGAAAAAAAAGCTATTTTAGTTTGAATCTATCCCAATTGTTGATTCCTGCTTTTATTTCTTCTGCTCTGGGAGTTGTGTTAAGGAAGTCTGGTCCTAAGTGGACATGATGAAGATTTGGACCTATTTTTCTTCTCTTAGGTGCAGGGTCTCTGGCCTAATTCCTTGGTCCTTGCTCCATTTTGAGTTGAGTTTTGTACAGGGTGAGAGATAGGGGTTTATTTTCATTTTGCTGCATATGGATTTCCATTTTTCCCAGCACCATTTGTTGAAGAGGCTATCTTTTCTCCATTGCATGTTTTTGGCTCCTTTGTCAAGTATGAGATACCTGTATTTATGTAGGCTTGTCTCTGTGTCCTCTGTTCTGTACCATTGATCTACCTGTCTGGTGCCAATACCATGCCTTTTTTGTTACTATTCCTCTGCACGATAGTTGAGGTCTTGTATTTTGATACACCCTACATGGCTTTTCTTGCTAAGGATTGCTTTACCTATTCTGGGTCTCTTATTCTTCAAATGAATTTCCTGACTGCTTTCTCTATTTCTATGAGGAACATCACTGGGATTTTAACTGGAAATGCATTGAATTTGTATAGCATTTTTGGTAGTATAGCCATTGTGGCAATATAAATTCTGCCTAACCAAGAACATGGGAGATCTTTCCATCTTCTCAGATTCTCTTTAATTTCTTTCTTTAGTGTTCTGTAGTTCTCAGTGTAGAGGTCTTTCACCTCTTCTGTTAGATTGATTCCCAAGTTTTTTTTTTTTTGAGGCTATTGTGAATGTGGTAGTTTTCCTAATTTCTCTTTCAGAGGATTCATCACTTATGAATAAGAATACATTAGATTTATGAGCATTGATTTTATATCCTGCTACTTTACTGAATTCATTTGTGAGTTCTAGAAGTTTTCTGGTGGAATATTTTGGTTCCTCTAAATATATAATCATGTCATCACCAAATAGCGATAGTTTGAGTTCCTTTTCCTCTTCCTATCCCTTTAATTTCTTTCGTCTCTCCAATTGCTGGCTAGAGTTTCAAGGAAGATGTTGAATAGAAATGATGAGAGAGGGCATCCCTGCCTTGTTCCATTTTTTAGGGGGAATGCTTTCAATTTTTCTCCACTTAAAATGATGTTGGCCTTGGGCTTAGCATAGATAGCCTTTACAATGTTGAGGTATGTTCCTACTATCCCTATTTTTTGTAGTGTTTTGAGCACGAAGGGGTGCTGTATTTTATCAAAAGCTTTTTCTTCATCTATTGAAATCATCATATGATTCTTAACTTTGAATCTGTTGATATGGTGAACTACATTTATTGATTTCCAGATGTTGTGCCAACCTTGCATCCCTGGGATGACCCACTTGATCATGGTGCACTCATTTTTAATACGTTTTTGTATACATTTTGCTAAAACTTTGTTAAGAATTTTTGCATCTATGCTCATTAGGGATATTGTTCTGAAATATTCTTTCCTCAATATGTCTTTGTCTGGTTTCTGTATCAGGGTGATATTAGCTTCACAGAATGAGTTTGGAAGGGTTCCCTCCTCCTCTATTTCATGGAATACTTTGAAAAGTATTGGAATGAGCTCTTCTTTGAAGGTCTTGTAGAACTCAGCTGAGAATCCATCTGGTCCTGGACTTTACTTTTTTGGTAGACTTTTGATGTCTTCTTCTATTTCATTGCTTGAACCTGATCTATTTAAACTGTGTATGTCCTCTAGATTCAGTTTGGGTGGATCATATGTCTCTAGAAACCTGTTGATGTCTTTGAGATTTTCTATTTCGTTGGAGTATAGATTTTCAAAATAGTTCCTAATTATGTTCTGTATTTCAATAGTGCCTGTTGTGATAATTCCTTTTTCATCACGAATTTTAGTAATTTGAGTTTTCTCTCTCCTTCTTGTTGTTAGTGTGGCTAAGAGTTTATCAATTTTGTTGATTTTTCCAAAGACACAACTTTTTCTTTTGTCCATTTGGTGAATTGTTTATTTTGTTTCAATTTCATTGATTTCAGCTCTGATTTTAATTATTTATTGTCTTCTACAACTTTTGGTGAGGTTCTGTTCTTTTTCTAGGGCTTTGAGCTGTAATATGAGGTCATTTATTTGTTGACTTTTCATTCTTTCATTGAATGCACTCCATGCAATGAATTTTCCTCTTAATACTGCTTTCACAGTGTCCCAGAGATTTTGATATATTGTATCTTTGTTCTTGTTGATCGCTAAGAATTTTTTTATTTCCCCCCTAATGTCTTCTGTTATCCATGTATCATTCAATAGCATATTATTTAATCTCCAGGTGTTGGAGTGGTTTCTGCTTTTTATTTTATCATTGGTTTCTAATTTCATTCCATTATGATCTGAGAATATAATGTACTATCTCTATCTTTTTGCATTTGCTAAGAGTAGCTTTGTGTCATAACATATGGTCTATTTTAGAGAAGGATCCATGAGCTGCTGAGAAGAACATGTACTTGCTTATTGATGGATGGAATATTCCGTATGTGTCTGTTAAGTCTAAATTAGCAATTGTGTTATTGAGTTCTATGATTTCTGTGTTCAATTTTTTTTAGAAGATCTGTCCAATGGTGAGAGAGGTCTGTTAAAGTCACCTAGTATTACTGTGTTGTGGTCTATTTTGTTTCTGGAATTGAGAAGGATTTGTTTGACATACATGAATGCGCCATTGTTTGGTGCATAAATACGTATGATTGTTATGTCTTGCTGATTTAGGCTTCCTTTAAGCAGTATGAAATGTCCTTCTTTATCCCTTCTGACTAACTTTGGCTTGAAGTCTGCTTTATCTGAAATGAGAATGGAAACCCCGCTTTTTTGCTGAGTCCATGTGCATGGAATGTTTTTTCCCAACCTTTCACTTTTAGTCTGTGGGCATGTTTTTCTATGAGATGTGTCTCTTGAAGGCAGCATATTGTTGGGTCTTTCTTTTTAATCCAATCTGCCAGTCTATGTCTTTTGATTGATGAGTTTAAGCCAATAACATTCGGGGTTATTATTGAGATATGATTTTTATTCCCAGTAATTTTGGCTTACTTTTGGCTTTTAACTTGACTTTGTTTCTCCTTTGATTTGCTTTTCCTTTAGGGTAGTTCCTCCCTTTGCTGACTTATATTGTTGTTTTTCATTTCTTCCTCATGGAATATTTTGCTGAGTATGTTCTGTAGTGCAGTCTTTCTATTTGTAAATTTTTTTAGCTTTTTTTAATATAGCTCTTCAAATGAGTCAACACAACTGGTCAGTAGGTCACCTTTTGAAAAACACCAGCAAACATAGTAGGTATGTGATAATTCCACAACAGTCACTGATCTATAACTGTTGGCAGAAATCTTGTCATTTTAATGTTAAAATGTTGTATTCTTTTGGAGTACTACAGCAGTCTTTATGCCAAAATATATAAGACTTATTCCATCTGACAGCAGATTTGAATGTTGTTATGGTTTGGATGTGAGGTGTCCCCTAAATATTCCTGTGATGATGCAGAAAGTGACATGACAGGATTGAGAGAGATATAAACTAATTGGTCCATCCTATTTTGAATGTACTGACTGGGTGGTAAATGTAGGCAGAGAGTTAGTGGCTAGAGAAAGTGGGTCACTGGGGGCATGTTCTGGAAGAGTACATCTTCCGTGAAACTTCTCCCTAACTCCTCTGCTTCCCGACCCTCCCATAAGCTTATTAGTTGTCCTGTGCCATACCATTACACCATGATGTTCTGCCTCCCCTCAGGCGCAGAGCAGTTGACTCAGCTGACCATGCATTAAACCACTAAAACCATGCGCCAAAATAAACTTTTACTTCCCTGAGTTGTTTTTGTCAGGTATTTTAGTCACAGCAATGAAAAGTTTACTAACAAATTTGGGAAAGTAGAATCTGTGTGCCTGGAAAGCAAACTTTAAATTTCCCAATACATTGCTAAGATCCTGTCCTATTCTTTCTAATGAACTACATGCTTGCTGAAGGCAAAATCACACCTAAGAGAAATTTTTCAAAGGCAAAGCTTTACAGTATTTTCAGTGGATAGAGAATGATAGCATGTCAGAAGTACACAGGGATCATGAAGTCTACCTTAATTATTATATTTCTATCCCCACTTTCCACTGAACTGCTCCCTGGGTGACCTTACCCTTTGTCCATGAGCCTGTTCTCTTTGGCCTCATTTTTATAGTCTCATTTCTTGATCACTGCCTTGATAACTCCCCTGGTCCCAGTCACTTTTCACTGTGGTTTACAGTAGCATGATTTCACTAATATTCAAGAATTTGTTTGATTTCTGATCAGATTTACCATCCACTGATCTTCCACCACTTTGCCTAGTCCTCTAGGTGCTCTGGTATGGCATTCTACCATGATTTTTCCCTTTAATTAATATCTTTTAGAAATTTTATAATGTTTAATTTTACTCCTCAGGTAAATGAGAGAAAGCAAATGTCCTCAATCCCCCCAGAGAATAGGGTGTCAGCAAACAAGGAAGGCAACTTTTTCATCCTCAATTTTTTGTTCCTATCTATGGCTTCTCATAGATGGCATCCCATGGCCAGCCACTTTGGTCACTGCCCCCAGTACTCTGGGTCATGGTTTTATAAAATCACCACTACCTTGGATTTCTGCCTTCTCTACAAAGGTCAACGAACTTTTTGAAGCTCCATGTTTTACTTTGAGACTATTTAAATGCTCCCAGCATTTGGAATTATTTTCACTCCCTCTTCCTTTTAACACTTTCTTCCTTTAACTTCCAGTATAAAATTTCCATGGTTTTCTGGTATAATTAAGCTTCTCTGGTTGAAGAAGAAGTAGGAGTGGAGGTCCTTGAATCATGACTCTTGAGTTTCCCACTTACCTTCCCACACTCATATTAGCCTTGTAATAATTCAGTTATTATCTCCAAGGCCCCTAGAAGTTTGAGGAGTGTGAACTCTATGAAAATATGTTCTACAAACAATTGTGTGTAATACATAAACAGTATTTGCATTTTAGATCACTTGAGGCTAAATTAAATTCTGTCAAAATAATCAGATGACTATCACCAATTAAAGACTTAAATGCACACATACAAATTTGTGCAGCAGCACACTTGAAACCATATATTTCCATCAGGAGAACTGAATAATAATCACAACAATAGAAACTACAGTTTATTGAGTGAAGACTAGGCATCAGGCACCATAATAGTTGCTTTTCCTTCCTTCCTTGCATCACTTTTTGTCCACAGCAATAATGCAAGAAAACTATGATTGCTCCCATCTTACAGATGATAAAATTGAAGCCTTCCTTTTTTCACCATATGATACAGCACTGACATATTATCTCAGCAGAATATCTAAAAAGCATTTCCTGGAAATTCTGCATTTATCACCAGTAGAGACCAATACAGCAGTAAAGAAAATTTGAAAATAAAAGCTGATGCAAGAACCAGTGCAGAAAAAAAAGTGACAAATTGGGTGTTTCAAAGCAAAAAGAGTTCAGTGTGCCACAAATCTTTTCAATATTGAACAACACAAATGACACAAATGCTTTCTAATCAGCAGTCATACAGACATTTTGAGTTGCATTTTTGAAACGAATGTGAAAACTCTGAGTCTAGTATCTCAATACAGCTGTTTCAAGCCCCCTGGGGAAGGACATTGAGAGAAAAGGCCATGTAGGCATAGTGGAGATTTTGTCAGATTATTCCTTTCCACATTAGAATCTTTGCAGAATAGTTCATTTATTTAACCCTATCCTATCTGGGACCTCACAAGAAGTAGATTTATAGCAAAGACAATTTTCCCCTAGAACTTCGTGGGACTTAGCACTTTAATAGGCACCATTGTTTCTTCTGATTTCAAAAACAATAGGTCAACTTTTTAATACCCTTTGTCATTTAACTGCTTTCCCAGAAGGGTATTTATTCCTGTAGTCTATCTATTTGTGCATATCCTCAATCTGAAGTCTGCACCTTTCCCCTCTCCTCTCTATATGCTCTTCTTTCTCTATCTCCCCCAACCCACAGTCCTACTTGTTTCTGTGTGACCCTTAGTTCTTAAGGAATCTTCTATTTCTAACCTCTTAATGATCTTTCTTACATTCCTTTCCAGTATGTCTGTCTTGTTTGCCTGATCTTGAAAGTATCACCTACCTTAATGCTCTACTTTCTGGGAAACTATGATTTAATTGCCTATATGGGTCTGATTCCTAGCCATGTCCACATTTTCTCTCAATACTTAAAGGGTTTCTAATTCAGAGTCCTCCCAGTGTTCCTTCTCACAGCTCCATCCTTGACTATAAGTTTTTGTGCCCTATCCTGAATCCTGTATGACATTGTACTAATCTTATATTCTTGTGGTTTTCAAAGTACTACAGCAACTGGTTCTTCCAGCTCTCCAGCTGCAAATGGCCACTGTGCACTATTCAGCTTCTGGTCATGTAAGCAAATCTAATAAGTACCCTTTCTGTAATCATACTTCCTGTCCATTCTGTTCCTCTAGAGAACCCTGACTAACACATATATGATAGCATTTGTTTTTAAAAATAATAAAATAAAAAGTAAAGAGTGAAGATGAGAGTCTGATTGGAGTTTATTCAAAAAATAATAGAAGAAAGATGATGCATAATGCGGGGTGGAAGGGTGGCAAGAATGGAGGAAGGATAGATAGCATAGAGGGAAGAGAGGGGTGGGTGTGGGTGGGGGGGTAAGAATAATAACAGAATGTGTGACAGACATCATTGCCCTGTGTACATGTATGAATGCACAGATGGGGTGACTCTACTTTGTACAACCAGAGAAACAATAGCTGTACTCCATTTGTGTTCAATGGATCAAAATTAAATGAATAAAAAAAGAAAAAAAGAATAGAAGATAGAGTAATTGAATACAAATGCCTATTTTAGGAGTTTTTCTATAAAAGGAAGCAGAGAAATGGGGGAGAGGCTAGAGAGAATGTAGGGTCAATGTTGGAAATTTAAGAAATGGAACCAATTACAGGATGTTCACATGGTGATAATAATGATCCCTGAGGTGGATAAATTTGATTTCACAAGAGAAAGAGGAGATAACTTCTGGAGCAAAATGGTTGAGAGGGTGAGGGGATGAGATAGGGTGAGATGGAGCATCTATGCAAAGGATTGACCTTAGATAAAATCAGGGACAGCTCACCTATTGTAAGAAGACGTCAGAGGTGGGTTGGTATATTTGGTTGTGGGAAGATGAAATAGCTTCATTCTGATTGCTTCTATTATCTCAGTGAAATAAGGCAATCAACTCAGACTGAGAAGTAAAGGGACTATTGGAGATTTGTAAGAAGAGCAGATGAAAATAATTGTCTGAGAAAATGGGAGTTCAAATTGAATTGAGAAGTAAGTTAGGAACGTACTAACAGCTCCTTTGAGATTTATAGGTTTAAATTTAAAGTTAGTCAAGTCAATATAGCTGTATTTTTTTCCAGGAAGGTTTGGCCACTTCTGTGTAGAATCTGAGTTGGTGGAGTGCTAGATCAAACATGGGTTAAGGATTTCTAGGTAAGAATGATAGAGAAAGTGGTTCAGTATTTTGCAAAACTATGGTGATGATAAATAAGAAGTGAGAGTTTAAGTAAGTCACAAAATGAGTTGAGAAGTCAAGAAATTGGAAATCTTAAAAGCATTTAAAGTAGTATTGAAAGAGCTACAAGATTGAATAAGCTAGAAATATAGCAATATATGGAAAGTAAGATCCTTTAAATCAAGTTTTTGAAAGAAGTTCAGCTTATTAGTAATTATTAGTAATGACATTATTAGTAATGACACGGTCTAGACTATGACCATGGAAAGAATTGGGTAAGATGGGATGAAGGTCAAAATAACTGAAGAAGTCAGAGAATTAGGACTTGGGTTTTAGCTCAGTGGTAGAGTGCTTGCCTAGCACATGTGGGGCACTGGGTTCAATCCTCAGCACCACATAAAAATAAATAAAATAAAGGTATTGTGTCCATCTACAACTTAAAAATAATTTTAAAAGAAGTCAGGGAATTAAAAGATACCTACATACATACTTGTGGCACCAAGAATGATGAAAGGACAAGAGAGAGAGAAGTCAGTGAATGAAAAACTAAAATTTCCAATAAATATGGGGAACGACCAGTAATTCAGTATATCACTCTAACAAGTAGGGTGCGTGGTATGATGACTGAAATTTCAGCAGAGATTAGTTTTTATTAGTGCATTATATGTATACATAATTTTGACATAATGATACAAGCATGAAATATAATTTGCTCCAATTCAGACCTTAATATTTCCCCTTTCCCTTCACTTGCCCTGTTTCCTTTTCTCTATTCTACTGGTCTTTCTTCTGTTTATTTATGGTTTTTAAAATTAGTGCATTATAGATATACATAAAGGTGAGATTCACTGTGGTATATTCATATATGTACATAGGATACTTAGGTCAGATTGATTCCACTGTTCCTGTTTCACATCCATCCTCCTTGCAACTCCCCATCATACCCTTTCCCTTGCTTCCATCCAGATGTCTAGCAACAGATGAATGGATAAAGAAAATGTGGTATATATGCACAATGGAGTTTTACTCAGCCATAAAGAAGAATGAAATTAGGGCATCTGCTAGTAAGTGGATGGAAATGGAGAACATCCTGCTAAGTGAAATAAACCAGTTTCAAAAAGTTCAGGGTCAAATGTATTCTCTCATATGCAGAAGCAAGAGTAAAATAAGGGGAAAGAGGTGGGGGAATCTCAATAAAATAGAAGAGAGATCAGTGGAGATTAGGTTTTTAAAAGATGAGGAAAGAGAAACCTGAAAATTGTGCAGTATATTAAAAGGTTGCAGGGGAAGTTACAGCCTCAAAGAAGGCCAGGTCTCACTTGGGGCAAGAATGAAAAGTAGATAAGCAGGGAGCATGATATTGGGCCAGATTAAGAGAATCTATAGATTGAGGGATAGCCTGGGGATTGTATATCTGGGAGTGACTGAAATAAATAAATATATAAGCCATGAAGTGTTGAGCCTAGAATTTTCTTTTTTTTTTATTATTTTTAATTTTTACAGACTGCATTTTGATTCATTGTACACAAATGGGGTACATCTTTTCGTTTCTGTGGTTGTGCATGATGTAGATTCATACCATTCATGTAATCATACATGTACATAGGGTAATGAAGTCTGTCTCATTCCATAATTTTCATACTTCCCTCTACATTATCTAAATTTCCTCCATTCTTCTCTCACCCCTACCACCCCAAGATTTTCTTAAGGGAAGGTAGGTAATTAGATCTAATCATAGCCTTTTTTCTAAGGGATAGTCTTTGAGACAGTTTGTAGTGGTGAGGCTGACAGTATTAAGGAAAGTTATCATATTAAATGCAGGAAAAAATAACACACTTGACCCTGCAGTTGGTAGTGCTGTGTCTTGGGATGGGTGGGCTTCACTGCAGCACATGGAACTGGGACCTTCCTTAAATCTAGTTCTATAGCTAGAAGGAGTAAATGGTCTTACCAAGAGGATGTGAAGCTCTGAAAGTCTGAAAGTCTAGTTTAAATCTAGATGACTTCTGTGGCCTTTTAAAATTAATTTTATCAATTTCAGAAAGGCCTTCTTTGTAGACTATAGTAGGCAGTGTTGAAAGGACTTTACCAAAAGTAAATGAAATATGAGTTTAAAGGTTAAGTAGTAATAACAAAGTGAAACTGTTTTAGACAAAATTCTGAGAAAATATGAGGATTCTTTTTTTTTTTTCTTTCTTTTTTTTGTTTTTGTTTTTTTTTTTTTTTTTTTTTTTGTACCTGTAATTGAACCCAGGAGCACTTAGCCACTGAGCCACATCCCAGCCCTTTTGTCAATTTTTTTTTTTATTTTGAGACAGGGTATCACTAGGTTACTTACAGCCTCACTAAGTTGCTAAGGCTGGGTTTGAACCTGAATTCCTCCTGCCTCAGTCTCCCAAGCCCCTGGAATTACAGGCATGCACCACCACACCCATCTTGGAGTCTTATTGTTTGTATTTTCAGGTTTACAGAAAAGTAATAATCAGAAACCTATTTCTGATCTGCATCATTGTTATACTTCTAAGAAAAAAAAACAGTACCCACTTCCGTGCCTGCAGAAATTCAGTCTAGAAACCTGGGAACCAAGGTGTGATGACTAATTGTCCCATATGGACTTGGGGCCATCAAATCTGCCAAAGCTGGGATGAAGATTAAGATGATGAGAGAAAAGGATCACTCAAGTTTCAGTTGTGGTGGATACTTTAGATACTTTATCTCATTTGATTCTCAGAAGAGCCCTACAGTTTAGTAGAAATGAAGTGACTTGTTAGCATCATGGATCCAGGATGCAATTCCAGGTCTCTTTCATACTGGTTGAGTGTATACTCATTGCAGAACTTTCTCCAATAAGTTGTTTCTCTTTTACAAAATCCTATATGCAAATTTATCTTCCAAACTCTTATCTTCCTTTCTTAAAAGCAGAATGTCATAGGAAAAAGAAATATATGTCATTATTGTTATTGTTGTTGTTGCTGCTGCTGTTGTTGTTTTTCTGGAGATTCCTTGTTACCTAAATCCCATCTAAAGCAGATTCTATTTAATTTGATGAATAAACTCCAAATGAGCTAACAAAATGCATACATTTGAAGAATGCATTACACAAGACTTTGTCTTTAATGACAAACATTTATGTAGAATCTACTATGTGATGGGAAATGTGTTAAGCATTCTATCTGTAGTACCTGTCAGGATCCATGTAGGAAAACAGATGGCACAAGAAAATGGATAATTGAGAGTTTGATGAAGAAACTATTCACAAAAGATGAGTGGGATTAAAGGATGGCACAGTGTGCCAGAGCTAGCAATAGCCAGAAGCCCTTTACCTACTTTGCTGAAGGAAAAAGGAGGTGGGGGCATTTACAGGGCTTCAGAAAATATTACAGCTGTACCTTTAGTTGTAGGAGAGGGTTACTCGACAAGAGCTATGACCTTAGGTAGAGGAACACAGTCACTGTTAACTCATGACAGACTAGCAGAGAGGAAACTGAGGGAATAAATACCCACACTGTACTCCTGATTTCTAATATCCTTGTGGCTGAACCCAACCAGAACCAGGAAGGTAAGGGAGCCTCAGCCTTCTCATGACATAGAACAAGGGAGAGCTGTGATCTAGGGAGAGAAAAGGATATTATCCAGCACATATGCATTTTTGAATCCTCATATCAGCACAAGGTAGGTCTGAGTTTATATAAAGACAACAATCTGTGACTAGTTGATGCTGGATGAGGGTTATACTATAATCTCACTATACAAATGAATAAACTGAGATTTAGAATTAATAATTTGCCCAAGTTCACAATGCTAGTCACAGATAGACTCATCTCTCAGTCTATCTGAATCCAGATTTGTCATGCACCACCCAAAATGCACAATAGCATCTTTCATGGAACATTTTAAAACTGCATACCCACAGCCATATAAAATGCTTCTGAAAAAAATCTCATGGAGGGCCCAGAAATGTATAGTTTAAAAGTTCCACAGATGATCTGATGTGTATTAGGATTGAGAACCAATGGTTTTTTAAATAATTTCCTCAAAATTAAATTTCCATAAGTCATTTAACTTCTTTGAGTCTCAGTTATATTAACTATAAACTCTAAGAAAATATTAGCATCATAGAACTGTTGTTACAATTAATTGGGGAGATATATAAAGATATATAGGTATATATAATGGCTATCTGTATAGATGATATAGATATATCACCTAGCATATTTTCTGAGATAGAAGGTGCTCAATAAAAATATCTTTTCCCTTTTCTTTCCTTTATAATTTTTCTAAAGTCTAGCTTCAGAGTAACTGACCCATTCAGCTGGTATGGTAACATGGTTTTACATACTCTTAGTGATAAATATTTCAGAATTCTGATTCTCGATCTCAACAAGATATAGTATAACCCTCATCAAGCACCATAGTCACAAATCACTGTCATTATATAAACTGAGAATAATAAAAATACACAAAACACCTAATACAATAGAAGAAGTAAGAATATTAAAAAATGAGTAACCTTATAAATCATGTATAATTTTATAAAATAGTATTGATTTATTATTTTGCCCCATAAAAGGAATAAATCACTGGCATTAAAACATTTCTTCAAACCCTACTCTCTCCCTGAATATCATCCACATATGTGGTTTCACTATTTTATACTCCAAGCTCACACATCTATAAATTCAGTCCTGAACTTTCTTCTGAGTCCAAGTCTCAAGTATTCAAATGCCTACTGGGCATATCTACCTACATGTTCCACAAACACCCACACATGTCCAAAATTGGACTCATAATGTGGTCTGTTCACAATCACACCTTCTTTATTCCCTTTCCTAACTAATGGTACTAGCTAGAAAACTAGTAATCATCTCTTCCATTCAAATGGCAACCAAATACTATTATTTCTTTGACCCCACTATAATTGAATTATCTCATTTCCATTTAATGAATACTAAGATTTTCCTGATTTTTGTACTTACAAATATTACTGCAATAGATATTCTTTTATGAGTTTTTTATAAGTCACAAAATTGTGATCTTGCTTTTTAACTTAGCTTTTTAATAAGTAGGGCATTGGCATGGCTCAAAACTCCCTCTCATTCTATCCATCATCCACCTAGAAACTATTTCTCCCCTCTCTCCAGGTAATCGCTCTTAATAATTACTTATATATCCTTCCAGAGTATTTGTATGCATTTACAAAAGGACACAGATACACATTATTACATCCATTTTTATATAAAGATCACATGATTTTGACATCAAAATCAATTTTTAGATTTAATAATGTGTTATCAAAGTGTTATATGAGTCAATTATGAGAAACTTATTCTAGAGAATAGAAAACCTAGAGATGAGTAAGAAAAATGAAAAAAAGATGAATATGACTGTACCAATTTCATTGAATCATGTTAAGTGAATTTAAATATCTTCTATCATCCACATTGAAAGGCCTTGCAGACCTTTCAGGTACAAACTAGTTAATGGCCTTAGCATTTGATAGGAATATATATGGAATTTTTATTAGACTAGCTGTCTAAAATTTATGATTGAAAAAGAGACAAGAGTGGTTCAGGATCACCTAAATCATTTCACATTAAATTACACACTACTGGCATGTGTGCTGATAGGTAATATTTTTTAATTATGTTCATTAAAATTTTGGTGGAAAAATGATAGCCCAGGGAGATGGAGAACTAAAGACAACCTTCAGTTAATGTAGGAGTCACTTTTCTCAAAAACTATGGAACACTCCACCTATAAAATAAAAGCAAACTGCAACAACTTTTGAGGAAAGTCATTTGGCAAATGTATAAAAACACTTTGAAATTGTATTATGTCTTTTAACCTAATAAACTCATTCCTAAGGATGTAAGTCAAAATGCAAAAGAAAATGATAGAAGCTATTATAAGATCAAAATTTAAAAATAAATGTCTGTTAAAGGAGTAATTAATATATTTTGATGTATGTCTAAAATATTATTGTCATTAAGAGTATCTACAAAAACAAACAAGGAGAACTCACCAAATTATTTAGTGAAAAAAGCAGGTACTCGAGGGAAATGTTTTCTCATGGCTGATTCATGAAAAATGTTGGGAACTAGATATAATTAGATTAAAATTTTATGATAAACACAGGAAAATTATGGTGGGAAAATATACCCTATAAAATTAAAGATTAATCTAAATGCTAGTATTATTAGTAATTTTTGTTTTAATTATTTACAACTTTTAAATTTTTCAAATGTTTACCAAAAGTATATATTGATTTAAAATCACACAATTATTTTTAAGTGCAAATTGCATACTCCTATGAGGAAGTGTTTTGCAATCACCATAAAAAACACACTAGAAGTTCACTTCTGGCTATTATGGACTACTTTTGTTGTTGTTGTTGTTGGGAGAAATGTAGTTATTAATAAGCTATTAGCCTTTTAATTTTTTACAACACTAGATTTTAAAATTTAAATTATAAGGAAATTTGATCTGCATTTTTTTGGTATGTCAAAATGAGTAAATTACGTTTCAACATCCTTTTTTTATCTTTTTTTTTATTTACTTATTGATTCATTGAACACAAATGGAGTACAGCTATTGTTTCACTGGTTGTACACAAAGTAGAGTCACACCATCTGTGCATTCATGCATGTACACAGGGCAATGGTATCTGTCACACATTCTGTTATTAATTTTACCCCCCACCCGCCCCCACCCCTCCCTTCCCTCTATGCTAGCTATCTTTCCTCCATTCTTGCCATCTTTCCCCCCCACATTATGCATCATCATTCATATATCAGAGAGACCATTCGGCTTTTGGATTTTTGGGATTGGCTGATCTCACTTAGCATAACAGTCTCCAACATCATCCATTTACCTACAAATGCCATAATTTTATTCTTCTTTATGGCTGAGTAATATTCCATTGTGTATATATACCACAGTTTCTTTATCCATTCATCTACTGAAGGGCATCTAGGTTGATTCCATAATCTAGCTATTGTGAATTGAGCCGCTATGAACATTGATGTGGCTGCATCACTGAGGCAATCTGATTTTAAGTCCTTTGGGTATAAGCCAAGGAGTGGGATAGCAGGGTCAAATGGTGGATCCATTCCAAGTTTTCTAAGGAATCTCCACACTGCTTTCCAGAGTGGCTGCACCAACTTGCACTCCCACCAGCAATGTATGAGTGTACCCTTTTCCCCACATCCTCGCCAACACCTGTTGTTGCCTGTGTTCTTGATGAAAGACATTAAATCCAACTTTTCTAGTTGTTCAGGGATGGAGATTGGTCTACTACAAAAAAAAAGAGAAGAAAAAAAATTAAGAAGAACACAGGCAACAACAGGTGTTGGCGAGGATGTGGGGAAAAG
>JAJEJO010004771.1:223200-262574 GCA_020662805.1 Glaucomys volans
ATCAAGAACACAGGCAACAACAGGTGTTGGCGAGGATGTGGGGAAAAGGGTACACTCATACATTGCTGGTGGGAGTGCAAGTTGGTGCAGCCACTCTGGAAAGCAGTGTGGAGATTCCTTAGAAAACTTGGAATGGATCCACCATTTGACCCTGCTATCCCACTCCTTGGCTTATACCCAAAGGACTTAAAATCAGATTGCCTCAGTGATGCAGCCACATCAATGTTCATAGCGGCTCAATTCACAATAGCTAGATTATGGAATCAACCTAGATGCCCTTCAGTAGATGAATGGATAAAGAAACTGTGGTATATATACACAATGGAATATTACTCAGCCATAAAGAAGAATAAAATTATGGTATTTGTAGGTAAATGGATGATGTTGGAAACTGTTATGCTAAGTGAGATCAGCCAATCCCAAAAATCCAAAAGCCGAATGGTCTCTCTGATATATGAATGATGATGCATAATGTGGGGGGGAAAGATGGCAAGAATGGAGGAAAGATAGCTAGCATAGAGGGAAGGGAGGGGTGGGGGTGGGTGGGGGATAAAATTAATAACAGAATGTGTGACAGATACCATTGCCCTGTGTACATGCATGAATGCACAGATGGTGTGACTCTACCTTGTGTACAAACAGTGAAACAATAGCTGTACTCCATTTGTGTTCAATGAATCAATAAGTAAATAAAAGAATAAAAAAAAATAAAAAAAAAAAAAAAAAATAAAAAAAAAAAAAAAAAAAAAAAAAAAAAAAAAAAAGCCAATCCTCAAAAAACAAAAACAAAAAATAATAATAATATGCTTAATTGGTAGAGAATTTTCTTTTCAGGTGATGGAAATGTTTTAGAACTAGAAAGAGACAGTGTTTACACATTATGAATACATTTATGCCACTGAACTGTTCACTTTAAAATGATTAATTTTGTGTTATGTAAAATTCACTTCAGCTTTTAAAAGAATATGTTTAAAGGCCTTAGAACATTACCAGACAACCAGGAATTGAGAGAACAATATCCCAGAGCAAAAAAAAAAGTATCTTAGGGTAATCCTGCCATTTCTGGGCACTTTGACCCCTTGAAACATCTGTTAATTCATCGGAGGCCTTGTCCCAGGGTCTGAGAAATAAATGGAAAAAAGTTTCTAAAAGAAAGAAGCTAAACATAGCTCTCAGCAGTCCTTTGGTGCTGGGCACATTTGGAAAACTATTTTATAATTGGAATTCAGATCCTGTCAAGAAGGAGAGACTATGCTAAGTACATATCCTGGTACTTTACTTGGGACCCCTGAAGGTCATATCATAGTAGTCAAAGAAAATCATAAATAAATCATATTTTACAATGATTTAATGAAACCTAATCTTAAATGAGTTTAATCCTGATTTGTTACATACTACTACTCCAACTACTTGTTAAAAGTTAAAGAAAATTCTCCCTGAGCTTCTACAATTTTAAAAAATTTCATTATGTGTGAAATTATCATGCAAGAGAAATAGAGGTAATAGTAACAGACTACTGTCTACATATATATGTGTGTGTATGTATCCAATCGAAATGTACACAAAAATGTACATATGCAAAAACTATGCAAGAATGTTTAGAGCATCACTGTTAATGACAGACAAAAATCTGGAAACAACACAAAGCTCCAACAGTAGAATGAATAAATATTGATATGTTCACACATTGGAATCAATGCTGCAATGAAATGAATAGACTAGTGATTAGATGCAACAAGTGTACATTAACCTCTCAAATATGCTGTTGAATAAAACAAGATCAAAAATATAAAAATATATACACATAAATATACATTTAATTTATAAAATATAATTTATTTAATTTATAACATAAAATATACATAAATTGTGATAGATGTCAGAATAGTGGTTAGCTTTGAGGAGATGTGGAACAATAACTGGGAGGAGCCTACATGGGTTTCTGGAGAGCTGGTAATATTCTGTTTTGTTATCTGAGTTGTAGTTACACAGATGTGCACATTTTGCAAAACTTCATTAATCTGTACATTTATGATCTGCATATTTTTAAGTTTGTATGTTATGCTTCAGTTAAAAAGTTTGCTCTCAAAATCTGAACTGGAACAGTGAAACTTCTAGGGGATGTCTGTTGGCCACTCACAAGGACTGAAGAATTACTACCACCTGTTAAGTTCTGTGCGTGGTTCCTTGGAGAGGTGAGAAAAAAAAAAAACTAGAGTATAGTGAAATTAACCTTTCCCTATTTCTCCTTCCCCCTACGCTCCCCAGCCTTTTTTTACAACTGTTATGGGTCAATTTAAAATAAATATAGTTTTTTTGTAATTAAAAACATTTTCTCTACCTTGGGAAATATACATCTTAAGAGAAAAGGCTTCCAAACATCACACCATCTTAAGTCATGCCTGGGTTTTCAAATAAATCCTTTTCTGTACCTTTTGACTTCTCAAACATGATAGATATCTTGGGAACAGAATAGTTTTCACTGTTAGCCAATTTGGGCAGGATCTGCCTTCTGCATGAACCTGGCTAGAACTGACTGACAGTCATTAATTCCTGCTTCCATATTATCAAAGGGACAGAAAATAATAAATGCTAATAATAAATAAAAGGTAACTTTTATACACAATTGATAGGAATTCAAATTAATAGAGTCATTATGGAAAGCAATATAGAGGTTCCTCAAAAACTAAAAATAGAATTACCATATTATCCAACAAGCCCTCATCTAGGTCTATCTCCAAAGGAAATGAAATCAGCATGTCAAAGAGATACCTGTATGCTCATGTTTATTGCAGCACAATTCATAATAGTCAAGATGTGGAATCAACTTAGGTGTCCATAAATGGATGGATAAAATAAATTCAGTATACATACATAATGGCATATTATTCAACCTTACAAAAAGAAATCCTGTCATTTGAGACAACATGAATTAAACTGGAGGACATTATGTTAATGAAATAAGCCAGGTACAGAAAGAAAAATACCACATGTTCAGATTCATATATGAAAGCTAAAATAAATTATCTCATAGAAGAGAGTAAAATGTAGTTAATAGAGGCTGGAAGTGTAGGGGAGGAGGTAGAGAGGGATTGGTTAACCAGTATAAAAAAAAAATGGATAGGAGGATTAAATTCTAGTGTTCTATAGCATAGTAGGGTGAGTATAGTTAATAATAATAGTTTATTGTAGATTTTAAAATAGCTAGAAAAGAGGATTTTTTTTCTTTTTTGTGGTGCTGGGGATTCAACCCAGGACTTTGTGCTTGCAAGGCAGGCACCCTACCAACTGAGCTATATCCCCAGACCTAAAAAGTGATCATTCTTTTTTTTTCTTGGTGGTGCTGGGGATTGAACCCAGGGCCTCTGTGCATGCTAGGCAAACACTCTACCAAACAAGCTATATCTCCAGCCCAGAAAAGAGGATTTTAAATGTTCTCAAAACAAATTATAAATATTTGAGGTGATGGATATGCTAATTACTCTGATTTGATCATTACATCTTATACAGACATATCAAAACATAACACTGTAACCCATAAATATGTACAATTACTATATGCCAATTAAAAATATAAAAATATATTTTAAAATTCCTGCTTCCAGAGACACAGATCATTAGAGAGATTCATTTACGTGAGCTAATCTGTGCTGCCTTCCCTCTTCTGTGTGCTGAACTTTCTGCTTGACAAGGAATTTAGTTGTCTGTGAATTCCCTAGCAGACGTCCCACAACCATGTTACAAACATTTTCTACCCTTCTTATTCAGTTTTGAACTTACCCAAGTTTGTATTTCAGAAATTGAACTGACCTGAGAAAACTGAAGTTATCAGGTATGAGCTCCTTCCTTTTCTCCTGTGCAACAACATATCGAGCTGGTCACATATCCTTTCTTTCTTTCCTCTTATCTCAGAAAAGACAAGTCCATCCTAGATTACAAAGATAAACTCTTTCCTTATCTATTCCACTGATCTACTTATTTTCTACTGTTGTAAAATAATGCTCAGTTACCCCAGGGTAACTAGCCTCTTGGAAGTGACATCCAAAGTATTATGAAGACAACACAAATAAAAGCAAAACTGATTTATTAGTCACAGCTTAGTGTCTAGGTATCTTTTCTCAAAATCCCCATCAAAAAGCAAACCATATCATCTGTGTTATTGTCCAGTGCCATGAATCTCCAGGCAGTCTTGAGGTATTGGGCTATCTAACTGATTATATCTCTGGATTCCAAGTCTTTGACCTGTTAGGCTCCCTGCCTCTGGGAAGACTGTAGCTAGAACTTCTCTCTTTTTATAGCTCTAAATACTTATTTTCTTATTTCAGAGAACCCTGAGGAAGGACTAGTAGTTCCACCCCTTCTTTCTCTAGATTTTTCTATACTTCTTAGACTTTAGAAATATAAAAGAATTCGAGTATTCTACCCAGAGGAGTTCTTCCTAGTTTGGTTTCAATGGAAAACTCTATAGGAGTCTTCTATGAATCTATAGCCTCTTAGCTCTAATTAAGAATCAAACCTTCATGAACTTCTGTCTTCAATTTTTATTATTATTTCCTCAATACCTGTAATATCAACTCCCCTTTCCTCTTCTTTCTTGTTCTCTCCCGTGCTCCTCCCTTTCATATTTTTCCTCACTGCTTCTCTTTCCATATCTCCCTCCCACCCCTTCCCTTCCTCCCTTTCCCATTTGTTACTTTTCTTCTTTCTACCTACAAATACAAACAGGTACCAGTGTTTCTGATCTTGAAAGCAATGTAATTTTAATATTATTTCCCCTCTAAATACTATTCTATATTTTATTCAAATCTAAACCTCTCAAAGGAATGCATACTTACTGCCTCCTTAAGCCTGAAATATGGCTCCTATAGTAACAAATTTCCTGTCTAATGTACCCAATGACTTCCTAACCACTAAATCCAATGTCCTTTTCCCATTCTCTCCCATGCTTCTCTTCTGCATTTGACACTCTGAACCAAATACTCCTTCATTTTCTTCTATGATACTTAATTTTCTAGGTTCTGTTCTTATTTCTGTTATGGTCTCATCTCTGTCTCCTTGGCTCTTTCCTCTTTCTCAAGGTCTCTTTGTATACGCTGTCCTTTGAAGATATTGTCTACTTGCTTAACTATATTATCACTTTTATGAAAAGAAACATCTTTATTTCTTATCCCAACTTTCTCCCCCAAGCTCTAGACTTGTACAAGTGCCTAACTGCTGAACATCCACACCTGGATTCTACAGAAATTTCAAACTAAACTAACTAAATTCACTACTTCCTCCACAAACCTAATGCTTTCTTATTTCTGTTGCAAGCACCATATGTCACCTAGACATAAAACCTCAATGATTGTGGATTCTTCATTATTTCTGTCTTCCAATATCCAGTCAATTGCCTCAACCTGTAAGTTGACTATGATCTCTCTTGTTGAAGTGTCTTCCTTGGTACTGTCAGTATCATCTCTACAACTCACCCCAATCCCTTGATGGCCAGATGTCTGTTTCTGGCTCTTAGTTAATCTGCCTGCCTCTAGAATCTCCACCTTAAACCATGTAGCATCTACTTGTTTAATCTTATTAATAGCTAAATTTAAAAACCTCTATACCTCCCTAAAAACTACAAATTAAAACCTCCTTTACTTGAAATTTGAAATCCCATAAGGTAGTCTTGACTTACCATTCCAGAATTATTGTCCATTAATCATGCATATGAATCATAAGCCCCAAACAAAACTGCCTTGTACCTTCTTGCCTCTATGACTTTGACTATGATCTTCTTTCTCCCTGTTTTTTCCCTTTGCTCATTCAAAGCTATGAGGTTCTTCTCAAATAACAGATCAACCTGATCACTCTTTCCCAAAGTACTCAGTCTTTCTTTCCTGACACATCATTTGTATTGTTCATCTGACATTTATCTTGAACTGCATTGTTTTATAGTTACATAAACACTAACATTAAATGATAAAGTTTTTTGACCTTATAAGGAATTAGCAAGTACCTGAGAGAGGATTGGATTTTAAGATACAGTTTTCAAATAAATGGAGTAATTTACTAAAATCCAATAACGTGGTTTTGATCTGGAAAATAAAATATAACTTTCATGGAGAAATTTCTCTGACCAATCAAGCCACTAACTTTGTCAAATTATTAGTTTAATGTCATATGAGTTTGGCCTCCTGAAATTTTCAGGCAATTGGCAATAATCCCATCTAATTATTTAAAGAGATTTGAGTGAAGCCTTGTTTACATATAACTTTCAATCTGATTTTTTAATGTTTCTTAGAAATAGTTACAATTATACTTTCATTTCCTACAACTTCTATGGATGTTCAAATACTTTTCCCATAAGTAGTATGGTGACTATGAACATGAAGACTTGCTCAAGTCTGTCTTGTTCTTAGGCAAAGGTAAGAATAAAGCTGATTCTTGTCCCCAAAGACTCCTACAGACTGAAAAGGATATACCAACCCTCATCAACCCTGGCAGTCCTTCTTATGATTTTTCTTCCTAGGCAGAACTGAATATTTCCAATGCTAGTTATATGAGTCAGTTAAATTCACATGACTTTCTGGAAAATCAATGCTAATTAATCTTTGAGAATATTATAGCCTCATAGCAATAAACAAACTACCAAAGCACATAAGTCCAGAAGAACCTAGATGAATCTCATATCATGAACTAGGGATTATATTGGTGGTACGAATTAGCAGAATATCTGATGTTTAGAATAACATCTTCTTTGCTTACTACTTCACCTACTACATCACCTACTAAATCCTACCCCTTATCCCAATGTGAAGGTAAAATGGTATCCCTCTTCTCAGGCAAAAAACAAGTGAATGACTATTTCACAACCAGTACTAGCCCTAGATAAGAAAAGTTTATAAATGAGGATAGTATTAAAATGAGAATACTGTCAAATTAAAACTTGAGCAGTGGAAACTAACCACTTCACTTAGGAGCAGAATTTATTAATTGTTTGGCTTATTTGTCTGTAAGTCTCATAAGTAAATGTCACTTGAATTTAATATTACCTAATATTACTAATAAAGTTTTCAGATAAAACTTGGAACATCCTAAATGAAGTAGTTTCTATTTAAAAGTTCATAGAGGAAGGATAATTTCCTAAACATAGGTAATCGATCACATATTGGTCTCCTCTCTTCCTAAAACCCAACTTTAATTGTAGTAAACAATTTTTCAAAGAATATATACAAGCCAATCCCAAAAAAAGAAAGGTCAAATGTTTTCCCTGATAAGTGGATGATAATATAAAATCTGCTTGGGAGGATGGGGGGTGAGAGAAGAATGGAGGAACTTTAGATTATGTACAGGGAAATGAGAGGGGGAAGGTGTGGGGTATAAAAAATGGTGGAATGAGACAGACATCATCACCCTATGTACATGTATGATTGACAAGAATGATATGAATCTACATAGTGCACAACCATAGAAATTTTCATAGAAATGAAAATTTGTACCCCATATGTGTACAAGGAATCAAAATGAAGTCTGTAAAAAAATTTCAAAAAAAGAATACATACTTACGAAGACTGAGAACAAAGGCAGTACACTAGAAAACTCAATGAAATTTCAGAAGATTGAAAGTAGAGTTGAGGTAACTAATTTAGCAGAGTGGAGGATGTTACAATTTAATATTTTGGAGAGGGAAATTATATTCTCTAGAGAAAAATCAGTTTTCCATGAAGTACAAGGAAATGTCAGGTCTTGGTGGCACCAGGTACCCCATGAGACAGGGATGCTACACAGCACAGAAAGCAACGAGATGATTTCCAGGTCTTTCCACTGAGTAATTGGACCTCCATGTCCCAAATACTACCCTAAACAGCCAACTGTCTATTCTCTCCTAAAGGAAATAAGAGGTTTATACTTTAAATATATTGAACCTGAAGACTTTGAACATGGTAACACCAGACATCATAGAGGATGATGATGAGATGTAAGGATGAAAAGAGGAAGTTTAACTGCTTACTGAGTAGTGAAATCTTACTACAGGAAACAGAGTCTGATATTCAACCCCCAAAGGTAGTTGACTAGATCACTAAGGAAAGAAGCCAGAAAAAAACCTAATGATTCCCTGCCAGCAATTTCTCCTAATACCATTAGAATTACAGGTTAACTGACCACAGCTTGTCTAATTAGGCAGGTAGGAAGACTTACCATGAGGCATCAACATACAGTCTTACTTGTGATTCTGTAAATGGTAAAGACTATCATCAAAGAAGAGTGAAGAAGCCATGAAGAATTTCATAGGTTCTGTATTCAGCTTGACCCAGATTCTATTGCTGCCTCTACCTTTCCCTAATTGTATGACCTAAGTCTCAGTTTCTACCTGTAAAGTAGGAATGATAATGAAAGTCCCACATACAAAACACTGTAGTATAAATTAGGTAAAATGTTTATCACAGTATCTAGAACATAGTCATGATGAACTGTCAGCAAAATATTATTGATCAGCATTTTATCTCAACTTATTATACTGATCCACAAATAAAATTTGCAGAGTAATTTGCTACTTCTTGGGCTTGCCCTTCAATTAGAGCTATCAATCACAATGGTTTTCAGGCCATAGTACTCTTCTGAGAAAACCCCCCTATAAACCCATATTGTTCTCCTTTCATCACTACCATCATCTCCACCACAGGTTATTGGGCCAACTCATTGATTTCCCACAGATTAATCACAATTTCTATGTCAAAAATATGAACAAATCCCACCAGCAATGTATGAGTGTGCCTTTTTCCCCACATCCTCGCCAACACCTGTTGTTGCTTATATTCTTGATAATAGTCATTCTAATTGGGGTTAGATAAAATGTTAGGGTAGTTTTGATTTGCATTTCTCTTATTACTAGAGATGTTGAACATTTTTTCATATACCTGTTGATTGTAAATCTTCTGTGAAGTGTCTGCTCAGTTCCTTAGCCCATTTACTGATTGGGTTCTTTGAATTTTTGGTGTAAAGTTTTTTGAGTTCTTTATAAATTCTGGAGATTAGTGATCTTTCTGACATGCATGTGGTAAAGATTTTCTTCCACTCTGTAGGCTCTCTCTTCACTCATACATTGCTGGTGGGATTGCAAATTGGTACAGCCACTCTGAAAAGCAGTGTGCGGATTCCTTAGAAAACTTGGAATGGAACCACCATTTGACCCATCTATCCCATTCCTTGGTCTATACCCAAAGGACTTAAAATCAGCATACTAAAATGACTCAGCCACATCAATGTTTATAGCAGCTCAATTCACAATAGCTAGATTGTGGAACCAACCTAGACATCCTTCAATAGATGAATGGATAAAGGAACTGTGGTATATATACACAATGGAATATTACTCAGTCATAAAGAAGAATAAATTAAGGCATTTGTAGGTGAATGAATGGAGCTGGAGAATATCATGCTATGTGAAATAAGCCAATCCCAAAAAACCAAAGGCCGAATGTTTTCTCTGATAGGTGGATGCTGATACATAACAGGGGAGGTATAAGTGAAGAATGGAGAAATACTGGATTGTGTAAAGGAAAATGAAGGGAGGGGAGGAAGTGGGGGGAAGGAAAGATAGTGGAATGTGACAAACATCATTACCCTATGTACATGTAAGATTACATGAATGGTGTGACTCTACATAGTGCACATCTAAAGAAATGAAAAGTTGTACCCCATTTGTGTACAATGAATCAAAATACATTCTGCTGTCATGTATAACTAAATATAACAAACAATAAATAAATAGATATTTTAAATATTAAAAAAAGAATTTGAACCAAAAGATGCAAAGACTATAGTAAGAAGTGTATACTGTACCTGGAAGTTTAGGTAGACAAAGGACTGGCAGTGATACTGGGCAACATACAGACTGAAGAGATAAAGGAGATAGGAAAGAAAAGAAAGAGAAAAAATGAAAGAGGCAGCTTTGTCCATGTTTCTATTATTCATTTGCTATAATATTGCTGGATAACAAAGAACCAGAAAACATCATTATCATGCAATAATAAACATGCATTTTTGCTCTTGACTCTATGTGTTGCCTTGGAAATTTTGTTGATCTGAGTTGGGCTCTGTGGGCTTGCTCATGCAACTCTGGCCAACTGTGCAATGGCTAAGGCAGCTTTGCTAATATTAGCAGGACATTTGCATATATTTAGAGCTTCAGTTAAAAGAACTGAGCTGACATAGCTCATTCCATGTCTCTCATTGACCCACAAGCTATGCTCAGCATGTTCTCATTGAAAAGTCAGAAGAGTAATGGGAACTTGCACACCCTTTCCAAGTCTGTGCTTACATCATGTGTGCTAATATTCCATTGGCCAATGTAAGTCAAATGCCGCAGCTCAGAGTCAGAATGAGAAAGGGCTTCACAGTTACAAGGCTCAGGATGAGGATTTAGGATGACCATTCATTAGAACCATAATGCAATAAGTCTTCCACAGCCTTTGAGAGAGAAAATGGTTTTAGCTTCCCAGATCCACTTTCCAAAAGTTGTGACTATACAATTGTTTGGCTATAGTTTTCCTATAACAAATTGCTCCCTATAAGAGCTTTCTTATGTAGATTTCTGTTCTCTGCAATGAAGAAATTCTTTATTAACAGAGTGGTGGAAATAATTTTTGACAAATATGCAGAGTAGTAAACAATGGCAAGAAATAAGACTAGAACAGAAATCGTGTGTGTGTGTGTGTGTGTGTGTGTGTGTGATGCTTTGGGATGGAATCCATGGCTTTGTGAATACTTGGCAAGAGTTCTACCATTGAGCCCTAAAAATTCTATTTTGTTGGTCAAATAAGTCAAATTGCTGCATCATTAAGCACTGATGAAGAGTTGTTTAAGTATGTTTCTTCCACTTTTTAATTTTGCTGTGCTTTTCTTTCCTCTTAATCTGCTGGGGTTTGGAAGAATTCACGAATTTTATGGTTAATCACTAAGACATAGCATATTTGACAATTCCTGTATGATTAAAAAAAGTATGCTGCCCTACACAGACAAACCCAGTACTGCGGGTTATCTATTTCCAAGCTGCCTGTTTTCAGCTTCAAGAGATATCTGGAAATATTTCACTCACTTCAGAACTTCCATAAATATTCAATGAGACTGAGTGACCAGAATAGATCTGCACATTTCTTCCCTTTGCAGAACATGTAAAGAGCGGAGAGACGTTGTGCTGATTTCCAGCTTTGATTCAGAAAAATCTTGGCTCTCAAAGCCCTGAGCATCTGTAGCTCCACACCCACCTGAGCTAATCTTGAATCAGCTGTTGAGACACGTCCAAGGATTTGAACAGTCACATAGACTCACTAAAAGCTCTTCATGTGGGTTCTCTCAACCATCAACTCTTACTAATATAACATTTAACAGAGATTGATATAAAGCTACTAAACACCCTGCACTGCTGTGAGTTACCTAAGCATGATAAAGTGAACCTTCTAAGGGATCTAAATCCTGGGAAGTTTTACTTTTTATTATCTTTAATGATATAATCTCAAGTATCTTATTTTGGTTGTACCCCTTCCCAGAACCATGTTCCAGTGGGTATCATAAGTCAATGTGAAATTAACCTGGTTGTGTACAATATATTCCATCTATCCTGGATTCTCTCACAAAGATTCCCAGATTTGTTGATGATTTTAGCTCTTATATCTGAAAGCACAGCATGAGATAATGCTAGAAATGCTTGCATTTTCAGCTTCATAGACATTTTACTGATTTAAGACTGGTTACCCAAAGCCTCAGCAACACATTTCCTTTGGAGAGGAAGAAGTGCAAGCTGCACAGTTCAGGGAAGAGTGTGTAGTTTTACAAATGATCTATCGTCATTTATTTAAAGTCTATATGCAAACATAGTCCTACCCTTTAATTCATAGTTCATCTATTTCAGTTACTTTGATCAAGAAGACAATAAATAAAATCTCTCCTGTTACAGTCACAAGGATTTGAAAGCAGTTTTAATAATATTAATCAAGTCCTTTTATTATATATAAAATCATTTCTTGTTAAGATTGAAGAATGCAAAAGAGAAGAAGTGCAAAGATAGAGGAAACAATGGAATTTTTCAGTGGAATTATTTAGGTTTTTTTTTTTTCCTAAGAGAGAAGATGAGAGGATTCAAAGTGGCCAATTTGACAAAGCCTAGAATCCCAAAGTTCCAAGAGTTCTATGAAAACATTTCTGAGAAGTCTTTTCTACAACGGCAACAGTGGAAGTGAAGGCTAAATGAATGGATTTTCTAATTGGCTTACAGCGAACATTACTGTCAGATGTAGCAACTGAAACTAAAACAGATCCTTCTGTTTAATAAGCAATTGATTGAACACAAACTGTGGGCAAGGATAGTGCCTCTTAAAGTTTTTATTGGTAGAAGTAAAAGCTTTACTTAGGTGTGTACATGTCCGTTGTAACAATAAATGGCACTTCAGATCCATGAAAAGTCCTCTTAATTAAAAATCCTCTTCTAGGCTAGGGGTTTGGCTCAGCAGTAGAGTACATGTTTCTCACGTACAAGGCTCTGGGTTCAATACCCAGTGCAAAAAAAATAAATAAAAGGCCACCATACTTTCTAGGATATAGTCCTTCCCACAACCTATAAGGTTCACAGTCTTACTACTTCATACCTTTACAGCCTCTTCGGCTGCTATTCCCGCAGAGCTCTCTGAACATACTTTTACTCTTGACACCATGAAATGCTTTCCATACTCACACATTCCAGACATACCCAGTTCTCTTTACCTTCACACCTGTTGTTTCCCCCTTTTTTACCTTCCTTGCTACTTAACATTTAAAGACTTAGCCTTGGGAAACCATCACCAAGAATAATCATTCCCTTGGTCTTGTTTACCAATCTCTACAGAGAATCCAACACATTCTGATACTGTAACTATTTCTAGGAAACACTCAAAATAAAATTGACCACCTACTCAAATGCAAGCAAACTGACACTATTCCCCAATTCCCAAGATCTCTTGTCCTTGGGACACAGACCATGATTTTGATTAGTTCATTTTTGGGGGGGTCTTTTTCTGAGTTTCTTAATTCATCCCCCATTTGCAGAGTTATATATGACAATTTGGCAGATACAAAGGTCTTTGTCATGACTCAATTGGCATTTTAAATTATTTTAATTTCAAAAGAGGCAGCAGTGACACAACCATTTTTAACCACAAACTACTTAGAAATTTCCCTATTAAGCAAATCCATTCTTGCAGGTAGAATGAATTTCATGATGAATTGAATCAGCAATTCACATGTCAAACAGAAGAGATTTTAGTTTCCACCTCATGGTACTTGGATTTGCAAAACCTCTCAGTGGCTTTGGAAACTCTTCTACTATTAAAGGACAAAACTCTAAGTCAGTATTCATCCCAAGGATGATAAAAATTATAATAAACCTATAGTTGTAATAACTTCATCTCTCTCAAAAGATCCCCTAGAACCTCTAAGCAGAACCCAGAGAACAAAGAACAGCTCTGGGCTTCCTGAGAACTTGTTTAACTTCAGAGAACCCCAGGGAAGTCCAAACACAGAAGAAACTAATGATAAAACCCTAAGGACAATAAGATGATTATTTATACTGACTGCAACTGAAATAGAAATAGGTTCTCATTACTGCTCCCATTCCCTTAAGGCTTAACTTCATCAATGGACATGTTTGAAAAATATACATAAAGCCATATTTTTAAAAAATTTATTAAGCATATAATCATTCAAAATGCACAAGTTCACATATATAGCATACACACACAAGACTGACAAGAGGAAAAAAAATTCAGTATGAAGCCTAAGTATAGAAACCCAAAGTAAAATATCATCATCTAATAAAATGAAAAGCATTGACCTCCTCATCCATATTTGGAAATCCACTTAAAACATCATGAGAAATGTAAATACCAGTTAACAGTGTTTATCTCAACAAAGCATCATGATACAAAAGGGATTAAAGGTAGACCTTAACTTTTTACTGTATATATTTTACTCTTTATTTTTTACTTCAAGTATGTTTTTATATATTATTCATACAATTAAGAAAACAAGAAAAATAATAAAAGAGAGAAAAACAGTGTGGCCTGAGCTCCTGATATTCATGACACATATGTCAGATATTAATTAGGTCAAAGTTTACCCTCTTTGCTCGAAATTTGGCCCACCTGCTAGGACTCATTCTTTGATATGATATTCCATTTAACTATCTTTTAGATATTCACTACTATGAGCAGGTGTGCAGCCACCTTCCCAAATGCAGTCTAACACAGGCATAATTGCATGGGCACATATCCCTTCAAATACCTGCCTTTTTGCCATCGCCTTCAAGCTGCTTATTAAAAGTTGTCAGAGGAGAATGAGAAAATCTAAAATCTTATGAAAAAAAGACCATCACCATAATCAAATATAGATTGAGTTAGTCAGTGGGTTAACTATTTGGAATGATTGAGTCTATATTTCAAAATCTATACTTCACTGTGTCTTATATTGTGTATTTGTGCATGTGTGTTTGAATTCATTTTTCAAACTAGGATTTAACTGCTCTTTCTGTAACACATTGATAGGTAGATATAGAAAAGTAGGTAGGCAGAGAGTAGAAAACATTAAAAAGTTCTTTGACATTCTAGACTTTATAAAAAGTCAAAAGCACAATTTCCATGTACAAGGACTGTTCACAAAAATGATACATATCTAAAGGCTTATTTTTATATTCTAGAACTAGTAAATAGATGCATTTTATGTTACACATGCCTACTATCTTCAGCAATGGAACAGCAGGATTCATATTTTGATTTTGCTTATTCTTATTTGCAACAACTCACACTGGGAAAACCCTCCTGTGTTGTAACAACATAATTCCTTTCAAAGACTGTTTCTCTTCTTAAGTGACATTTAAAAAGAAACTCACTATGAAGGGCATTTCACTGTGCTCTTTGAATAGATGGGTAATGATATTGTGATATTACTGAGGATGATGTAAAATGAAACAAGGTCTAGGAAAGCAAGTATGGTCACATATATTTCCTCAAAAAGGTGTGAGAATTCTTCTATATTGAATTTGGGTGAACCCCAACTCGGAACACAATACAGATCATATTCACACACAGACAACCATGTATATATGTTGGTCACTATATTATTTCATCTAGTGATTAGAAGGGAAAGTATATTATCATTGAACACACAGGAATAACTCAATAAATTATGGTATAGGGAATTGAGTCAACTAGTATTTACTGTAAACTCTTAGAAGGATTGGCAGGGGAGGGAGAAGTAAAAAAATAATTTCATGGTTCCTGCTGTCAAGTAACTTTCCATCTAGGTTTAGAGGAAAGATCAATCCTTGTGAAACATGTAGAACAGTTAATATCCAGAACTAAGCTGGACTTATAAAAAGTCATATTTCCGAACTTTTTCCCTCCCCAACAACATAATGAATCAAATCTCTGGTGGTAAGGATCAAAAATCTATATTTTAACAAGCTCTTCCAATAATTACGATGATCAGTCCAGTTTGGGAACCACAAAAGAAGAGATAACACAAAGGGGTACATAAGAAGGTGTTAGATAATTTGGGGTTGAGGGGAAATAAAATGCATCAGGTAATTAGAGAATAATAGGATCAATGAGGCAGGACTGATCAGGAAAAATTTACCAGGGAAGCTGAGACTAATAATTCACCTTGAAGGACAGGTAAGTTTTTGACTGACAGGAAGGAAAAGGTATGACTTTTCAAGAGGGATAATATAACATGATCCAAAGGATAAATGTGAAAATGAACAACTGCAGAGCACACCAACACACCAGCATTTGCAGAGGGTCACTATTGAGAAAGAGAGTGAGAGATCATACTTATAAGAGGATTAGGTTCCTAAGATCCCTAAATCAGGGCACAGTGAGGCATGCCTGCAATCCCAGTGACTTGGGAAGCTGATGCATGAGGATCACAAGTTTGAGACCAGCCTCAGTAATTTAGTGAGAATCTGTCTTAAGAACAAAAAAGAGGCTGAGGATGTAGCTAAGTGATAAAGCATCCCTGAGTTCAACCCTCAGTACCACCAAAAAGGAGTGATGCCTTGTTATGGTTTAGAGGTATGTTGCCCCCCAAAAGTTCATGTGTGAGACAATGCAAGAATGTTTAGAGGTGAAAGGATTGGGTTATGAAAGCCTTAATCATATCAGTGAATAAATCCCCTGATAGGAATTAGCTGAGTGGTAACTGAAGGCAAGTAGGGTGTGGCTGGAGGAGGTGGGTCATTGGGAGTGTGTCTTTGGGGTATATATTTTGTATCTGGTGAGTGGAGTCTCTCTCTCTCTGCTCTCTGATCATTATGTGAACTGCTTCCCTCTGCCACATTCTGCCATGTTGTTCAGCCTCATCTCAAGCCCCAAGGAATGGAGCCAATGTCTATGGACCAAAACCTCTGAAACCATGAGGCCCCAAATAAACTCTTCCTCTTCTACAATTGTGCTGGTCAGGTTTTTTAGTCATAGCTGTGAAAAAGCCGACTAAAACATGCCTAGAACAAAAACATTTCTTCCAGGCACCATAATTTTGACAGTCTTTGCAAACAGATATTCCTCTGATTGCAGAAAAGAGAACAAGATATGGAAAAATTTGGCAAAAGGGAAAATTCAGTATCTTCTTTGTGGAACACAAATTAGTGCCAGCCTCTACAATAACTCTCCAAATCCATCAGATGATAGTTCCAAAGCAAATGCTTCAAACTCAGTGGTTCCCCATTTTCCCTAGGATAAAAGGTCAAACTATTAAGCATTACTTGCAAGGTGCTTTATGATATTCCCCTGCTCATGTCTGTTATCATAGCTCTTTCTACTCATTTCATTGCACTCATGCCCCAGTCTTACTGAACTATTCCTGAACCCTAACAGTCAATGTACTTCCCTCCCTACCTTTTCTCTGCCAGCCCACTATCTATTTCCTTTGTACCAACTTGCCTAATTTTTTTCTAATTTTTTTATTTTATTTATTTATTTTTTTTGAACCAGGGATTGAACTCAGGGACACTCGGCCACTGAGCCACATCCCCAGCCCTATTTTGTATTTTATTTAGAGACAGGGTCTCACTGAGTTGCTCAGGGCCTTGCTAAATTGCTGAGGCTGGCTTTGAACTCGCGATCCTCCTGTCTCAGCCTCCCAAGTCGCTTGAATTACAGGCATGCGCCACCACACCCGGCTAATTTTTTTTATTTTAATACAGTGTACACAAATAGAGTACAACTATCATTTTTCTGGTTGTACACAAAGTAGAATCATACAATTTGAATATTCATACAAACACATAGGGTAATGATGTTTGTCTCATTCTATTATCTTTCCTTCCCTGCCCCCTCCCCACTCCTCATTTTCCTCTATACAATCCATCCTTTCTCCATTCTTCCCTTACCTCCCCCTATTCCCATTTTGTGTCATCAACCACTTATCAGAGGAATCATTTGGCCTTTGTTTTTTTGGGATTGGCTTATTTCACTTAACATGATGTTCCCCAATTCCATCCATTTACCTGAAAATGTCATAATGTTATTATTCTTTATGGCTGAATAATATTCCATTGTGTATATATACCACAGTTTCTTTATCCATTCATCTGTTGAAGGGCATCTAGTTTGGTTCCACAATATAGTTATTGTGAATTGAGCAGCCATGAACATTGATGTGGCTGCATCACTGTAGTATGCTGATTTTAAGTCCTTTGGGTATAGGCCAAGGAATGGGATAGCTTAGTCAAATGGTGGTTCCACTCTGATTTTTTTAAGGAATGTCCATACTGCTTTCCAGAGTGGCTGCACCAATTGGCAGAATTAATATTGTCAAAATGGCCATACTACCAAAAGTGCTATACAAATTCAATGCAATTCCAATTAAAATCCCAATGACAGACCTCATACAAACAGAGCAAGCAATCATGAAATTCATTTGGAGGAATAAGACACCCAGAATAGCTAAAGCAATTCTTAGCAGGAAAAGCAAAGCAGGTGGTGTCACAATACCAGAACTTCAACTATACTACAGAGCAATAGTAACAAAAATGGCATGGTATTGGCATCAAAATAGACAGGTAGATCAATGGTACAGAATAGAGGACACAGAGACAAACCCACATAAATACAGTTATCTCATACTTGACAAAGGAGTCAAAAACATAAAATGGAGAAAAGATAGCCTTTTCAACAAATGGTGCTGGGAAAAATGGAAATTCATATGCAGCAAAATGAAACTAAACCCATATCCCTCACCCTGCACAAAACTCAACTCAAAATGGATCAAGGACCTTGGAATTAGACCAGAGACCCTGCACCTAATAGAAGAAAAAGTAGATCCAAATCTTCAACATGTTGACTTAGGACCAGACTTCCTTAACGTGATTCCCAAAGCACAAGAAATAAAAGCAGGAATCAATAATTGGGATAGATTCAAACTAAAAAGCTTTTTCTCAGCAAAGGAAACAATCAGCAACGTGAAGAGAGAGCCTACAGAGTGGGAGAAAATCTTTGCCACACACACATGAGATAGAGCACTAATCTCCAGAATATATAAAGAACTCAAAAAACTTTACAGCAAGAACACAAATAACCCAATCAATAAATGGGCTAAGGAAATGAGCAGACACTTCACAGAAGAGAATCTACAAGCAATCAACAGGCATATGAAAAAATGTTCAACATCTCTAGTAATAAGAGAAATACAAATCAAAACTACCCCAAGATTTCATCTTACCCCAATTAGAATGGCTATTATCAAGAATACAAGCAACAATTGGTGTTGGCGAGGATGTGGGGAAAAAGGTACACTCATACATTGCTGGTAGGGCTGCAAATTGGTACAGCCTAATATTTACGTACCTTCAAATTTCCTCTTAAAATTGATCTCCTCAAGGACACCTTCCTTGATCCTTCAAGTCTGTAGTCTATGCCCCTCTTATTGCCCAGAGCACTTTGTACCTGTCCCTGTCACAGCAACTGTCACACTCTGCTATAAGTACCATCTATTTTTATGTCTCTTTGGTTAAATAGGGTCCTGACATCAATTAGGTCACAATACATCCTATTTACTATTATAATTGCAGTGCCTAAAACAGTGTCTAGCACATATTAGGTGCCCAATAAACATCTACTGAAAGAATTAGATTTATATAATTAATTCATTGAATAAATGAATGAACAAATAAATGAGTACAACTACCACTGGAACAAATCAAACGCCCCATACATGGCTTTTGAGCTGTGTCATATTGACAAAATCAACCTTCCAATCATTCCTCTGGTAACAAAAGAAACCCAAGAAAAAATTCTGCACAATTTTTCTTTTCCCCAATGCCCCAAGAGTGATTCAGAACTTTCATTTTTCCCTTTCTAGTATCAGCGGTTAATGAAGATATAGATCGAATAGAAAAATTCTTGCACGAACATGCATGCAATAAATGAAGCCCACTGCATGATTACCTGCTCTCCAGCACACAAAATGCTCCCTCAAATATTATTGATAACTCAGTTGCTATTGTCACACCTTCTACACAGAAGCTAGGGCACCTGTCTATATACTGTAAGAGAAGATGACATTCTTGCAAGACTTAACAATTTCATACTTAGATGTCACAACATTCATCTGGCTCTGGTAATAACGTTTCAATCTATTGTTGAATCAAACTCAGTTGTCTTCCATTTGATATACAATGCAAGTGAGACAAACTGAAAGTAATGCTGTTTAGCAGTTTTAGCCTCCTATTAAAAATTCAGTGCTCTCCATTATCAAATGAGGATCCATTTGATATCACAGATGTGCCCTGATTAAACTAAGGCAATATACAAAACATTCAATTCGTCCCAAAGACCAATTTGAAAGTGAGTGGTTATTTGCTTCTCAAAAACAGTATAAACGAAACAAAATATATTTTATTTGTTTTTCAAAAAGATTCAGAACAGGATGCTGAGATAGTGAGTATCTCTAGTGAATTGGAAACAACATTTTATTTACAACTATACTATTTAAATGTATGCTCTTGGCAATGCTATTTAGGATAGTATAAAGAACATAAGTTTTAAAGATGAGAAATTTAAATCTCCACTCTTCTGCTTCCCAATCTTGCATTTACTAGCTATATGTATGCAAGTCTGAAGTTCAAAAAGGTTAAATGACTTGCCCAGTTCCTCATATGTAAAATGAGAATAATATGCCTACTTCACAAGGCTGTGGTGATGATTACATTTGATTATAAAGGTGAAGCATTTGGTAAGTGTGAGGCTGTCCATGAGTTCTATCTTTTGTGACTGGCACCTTATGCTAATATTTATTTTACTCTTTTTTTGATGCTGGGATGGAACCCAGGACTTCACACATACTAGGTAAGTGCTCTACTACTGAGCTACATCCCCAGCCCCATAATTTTCATTTCTTGATTATGTTTTCAGCAGCACAGTGTTGGAGAGTACACGGGTTTTGATATCAAACAGAACTGAATTCAAATTCCAGTTCCACTACTCCTACCTTGATTTAACCATATGTGCCATCATCCTGTATAGAATTGAACTCTTGGGACTTAGTAGGTTAAGGAAGTTATTCAACATCACTGAGTTTTTACTTCCTTATCTACAAAATGCATTTATCAAAACCTACATCCTGGAGGTTGTTGGAAAGAATGTAGATAACATTTAAAATGCCTATTTATCACAGTACCTGGCACATTGAAAATCCTCAATTAATGATAGCTATTATTATCCTTGTAATTACTGTCATCATTTATTCCATAATGAATAATACTTGTGTTGAATTACTAAGGGAAACCTCAGTCAGTCCAAATAAAAAGCGAAAATCTTAGGGCTATCTCAATGGGTGATTCTAGCTACACATTTTTTATAAAAAGTTGTTTTGGTAAGATCAGCATGAAGTAAGACAAAATAAAATCATCCACTCAATCCAATGACATTTGAATTATGTATACCAAAATAGTTGTTCGAGGAATTGTTCTCGTTGAGGTGGTTGTGTTATCACAGTGTATATTTGGCCTAATATTACCTCTCTCATTGACTTGAACCAATTATTTGATGTTTTTTAACTTAACCTTGAAATAAGAATCAATATTTATTTTTAAGATTACATAATCTATTGAACAGAGAAGTCAGCAAATATGTATGAGAAAACACACATGGATGATATAGAAGGAATATCTGCACTATATTGGAAGTTGGCATAGATAACCTCCAAATTCCCTTCAAACTTGGAGACTCTAAATCTCTGGACTCTCAGTTGCTGTGTGACTGTGACCCAGCAGCTGTACTTTTCTGGGTCTGGAATTCTTCATGTGTAAAATAGGGGAGTTGGCTCTAACATACTGTGGTTTTACTTTAATTTTAATCACTCTACTATAACTATGAGGGCAGAAAAACTGAAGTTCTGGCAGCTATTGCTCTTAGAAAAATCAACTCCAAGTAAAGTCATGGAAAAATTTTCTCCCCCTTGTTCAGGGTCTGAGTAATTCATTATAAAATCATAGTGAAGTGATTACTAATTTGCTTGACAAATGCGGAGAAGAACAAAATCAAATAAAAACAAGAAATACCATTTACTATAGCAATGGAGTTTAATTTAGTAAGAAACTGTTTTCAAGGAACCTATACTGTTACTACAGGTGAAATAGCTACCCTTAGAAACACTGTCAAATACCAGAAAATTCAAATCCTTCTGATAATCAGGCAGGAGAGAAACTTCTCAGGGATGGTTTAGGGGAGAAAAAGATCTATTCAAATTTTGACATTACATGTGAAGTGAACCCCTTGCAGAAGACAAAATAGGGACCAGATATTTTAAATTTGCTGTTGATGATATCTAGTAAAATTCAGGTTAACCATAACTATAAGGCAAACTTCAAATTTCTATTATATTTTTACTATATTCTGTTGTAAGGAAATTGTGGCTAGCTTTCAGACTGTCTGATTAGCACTGAGAGGATGACAACTGTTATGATGCTGATGGTCTAGACTTCAGTCAGAGAAGATAACATGAATGATATAGACATAATATTTATACCAGCAGGACAATATGTATATCGTGTTCATGTTACCTTATTTTTTAGATATTTACTGAGCCCTAACTTTGTGCCAGGCCCTATCCTAAGTATTTAAAAAGCATAGTCTTATTCAGTAAACTGGTAATGAGAGAACAGGTCAGAACCCAGCAAGAGTTCTTTAAATTCACAAGCATTAGCCAGAAGGAGTAGTGGTGGAGCCATGTGGTCTAGATGCTCTGACACAAATGATTTCAGAAAACTTCAGAGAGCTATCAGAGCAATGATGACCTTAGACCTCTCCTGCCACAATGCAGACAGTTCCAGAGAATGTTACTACAGCAACCCTTTGAGTTTGGCTTCTACAACTGCCCAGTGGAGTTCCTGGACACTCAATCAGTCATTTGGACTTTATATTTTTGGGACCTTGTACTGATTCCTGCTTTCACAGTATGCAACACTAGCCTGTTTTGCCTTACACTGAGTACTCAGTCCACTGTAACAAGGTACGTAGAATGGATTGGGGAACAAGAAAGAAAAATGAGAGACTAGATAGGAAACTATTATAATAGTTCAGATGAAAGATGTTTAAAATCGCATGGTAGCAACAGAATGGGATAAGAATGAGTAAATGGATTGAGCTATATTATGAGGAATATAGATCAATAAATGGATGTATTTTTTCTGGGATTTTATGTTCACAATGAATGCCTAATTGTTTCATCTTATTTGGCTGCTTTCTTTGTCAAACTGGCATATTTGTCTCAACATGCCAACCAAAACTATTCTACTTTGGAGACTGAATTTCTCACTTTTAAATACTTTTGGTGATATGTGGATATAGTCTAAAACTTAACAATTCCAAGAAGAGTGACAAACAAGGGAGCATAAATTTAAGTGATAATTCAATCTAAAGGAGCATAAAGGCTATACTGTTCCAATCCTCCTTTCATAAAATATTAATATCCTCAAATGGAAAGATTACCTATGATGCACACTGAGTGCTCTTCAAATGGCAACTGGCCAAGAAGAGAATTTTGTAACACCAATATATTAAGCTCTCTGTAAAAAAAAAATCAAAAAAAACAAAAAACAGTGTTTACTGCTAAAACTCGTGCACAAAAAATTAGAAACAGAATTGATGAAGCATATGCCTAGCATATCTTTTTAATCAGTCTCTTGCATATATTAATTTAATTCCTATTGTATATTTTCATCCCCACTGGATTGGGTCTTTCTTTGCCATGTTTGAGCTCCCAAAGCCAGAAATTTAGAAATAATCCAAATAACATACGCATGACGTTACCCAAGCGGTCCACCAGTTATTTTGATACCTAAAGTTTGTCTCTAAGCCAAGGTATGTCCAAAATAAAAGTACAAAAGTCAAACTACCATTTAAATACTTGCACATGGTGGTTTATAAAAGATTTGGATGCTTCATAAATTTTATTTTTCCACTTTAATTCAGCTTTTCACAGTTTCCACCACTGTTCTTAGATGTTGGCTCTTTGGGTCTGGTTTGCTTCAAATTGCCTGTGGTCTATTCAGAAACATGTATAGACAATTGACAGGTCTCCAGGAGATCTCTGGCAAATGAATCAATAGCAAATTCACTAATTCCAAAACTATATACTATTATACACATTGATGATTCATCAATAGGTATTTATCACACATTTATTATTTAATTTAGAAGGCAATAGTTTTAGTCTCCTTTGGCTGAACTCTGAACTTGTTAGTTTAATCAAGCAGCTGTTTTGACACAGACTTTCTAACAAATTTCCCAGTTGTTTTGATGCCCATCCAAAAGAAGACCCCCTAGGCATAGGCTGGCACAATTAATCTAACTAGTTGACATGATTACTCCTAAGGTTCTGGCTTTCAGGGAAATTTCATCTCCAGATTTTATTAAAGTAGCTGAAAGACTCACATCTTTTTATGTTATAATGTTCGCCTACAAACCGTAGTTATAGTAACCAAGAGCAAGTTCTCAGCCTCAAAGGATTATCAGATTTGAAGCAATGGACTAGATTTGGCAGCTTCTCTGCTCTGTCCAAGATGCTAAGGGACTTAGAGGCAAAATGGTCTTTCTACCTTTTCTTATTCTTACTTTGAAATGATAGTTGAAATGCCCACTTTCTTGGGATGCCAGTCAGTCAGACTTTCAGGAGAAATACACCCCCCCACACACACACACAAAAGTAAGCAGCTGAGAGAGAGAATAAGGTAAAATTTCAGGTAAGAAAAGGTGCAGGGTCAATAAAAACTACTTGAAAGAAGAATATTAAGGGACAACTCCCCATAGAATCTGAATCTGAAGATACAGAAAGGATGAGGAGAATCTGAATTGTCAGAAAGGAGCACATACTGAATTCCAGGTGTAAGCAAAACCCTGGAGGGAAGAATAAGTATCACATGAATACAGAACCAAGCCAGGCAAAGTAGATGATCCTTACTGCTTCAGAGCTGCAAATGGTGGTAGTAAAGATTTTGGCAGAAGAAGACACAATTTCAAAACACATTCAAACATGGATCTAGATTTCCATTTCCATCTGATTTAGCCACTGGGATGTGGGTTTTGATTGAAGCAGCAGAGTAGGCAGAATAATTGCCCCCAACGGTGCCCAAGTCCTAATACCCAGGGCCTATAAATACGTTTTCTCACATGGTAAAAGAGACTTGAGATGGGGAGATTATCCTTAACTATCTGGGTAGAAACAATGTAATAAGAGGGTTAGAGAAACTGTGGTCACAATTGTGATGGCTGGCACTTAAGATAGTCACAAGCCAAGAAATGCAGGCAGTTTACAGAAACTGGAAAAGGCAAGGAAATTGCCTGCAGGAGTAATACCGTGATTACACTTTGGTTTCAGCCCAGCAAGACACATTGAACTTCTGGGATATCTAGAACTATAAGATGATATATCTGTGTTTGTTTTAAGCCATCAAGTTTATGGTATTTGTTACAGCAGCAAAGGGAACTAAATATGAGCAGTCTAATACATAATACTCAAAGGAGCATGAATAATTCAGTGTTCATTTTGTCTAATATCTATTTCCCATAGACCTATGAGTTGGGAATTGCAAGGATAAGCACTGAAGGGAACATATTGCGAGTATATGATTAATCTATTAGAAAACAACTCCCCATTACATGACAAGAGGATAAAGGTACAAATTTAAGTATTATTAATAATTATTATGATAATAGTGAAAGCACCCATAATTTTTCTGTAACTACTCCCTACCAGGCACTTTACATTCATTTCAAACATCACTAGAAACTTTTTAAATTTTTTATTTGTTCTAATTAGTTCTACATGACAGTAGAATGCATTTATACATTTTGATAGATCATACATAAATTGAGTGTAATTTCTCATTTTTGATTGTACATATTGTAGGATCACATTGGTCATGCAGTCATATATGTACATGAGGTAATAATGTCTGTTTCACTCTATTATCATTCCTTCCCCAAACCCCTATTACTCCCTTTACTCCCCTCTACCTAATATAAAGTAACTCTATTCTTCCCTATCCACCCCCCTAGAAACTTGTTTAAAAAGCATGTTGTCATTATCTCCATTTTACATAATCCTGTTCTACATATGAGGATACTAAGCCCAAGGGAAGGGTCCCAAGGACCAGAGAAAGAGTGAGGAGCCCAGAAAAGTATGTCGATAATCAGGGCAAAGCTCTAGTCACAGAAGAGAACTGTAGTACTAAACAGAAAATTGAGGGGAAACCATAATGGCTGATCAGAAGTATGGAAGGAAGGAAGTGCTGCAGTTCATTGGACTTGTATGCATCCACGATTCATGCCAAGTATGCTTGGTCCAGGTATGTAAGGCAACATAAGTTATTCCAGGATTTGCTTTGGGGGGTGGTTGAAAGTTCAAGGAGTGGCAAACGCAACTGGCTGAAGCAAGCCTATCCTTGCAGCTACCTTTCTGTTAATCTTCAGACATTGCTTCTACTCAGTTGTATTCACATAAAACTCTCATCAGTCATCTCAAAAGCAAACTCATTGGCAATAAACTCCGGGTGTTCCCACAAGTACCTCAGCTTCCTTCAGTCTCATCATCATATTTTCCAAAACAGACTGTTCTTTCCAGAAAAACCATTTCCTTTGCCTTCTTTAAGGCTTTGTACCTAGGAATAAGATACACATTGTCTAACAAGGAGAAGAGCAGTTCTGAAAAAAATCTCCAGGAGAATAATGGATAATGGTTCTTGTCGACCCCCAGCGATTTTTACTGAGTTATTGTTTCTCCCTTAAGTTGTTTCTTCCTTTCATTTGTTTTTAGAATCACTCCCAGTCCCCAGGGGAAATGGGTCACCTCATTTAAGAATTAAAACCAAAACCAAAAAGAAGGAAAAACTCTCAAATGAGACCTTTTCCAAACATGCCTCATCCATACACAATCCTCAAAGTGCCAGCCTGAATGACATGGTCCAGCTGACAGGGAATGGTTCCAAAGATTGGTATTCCTGAGCAAAAGATTCCAGGGCTTCCTCATTCCATCCAGCATCACCATTCACCTTAAAGGCATTCTATGATGACCCATGCAGTTTCTTCCTCCATGGAAAATAGTCTAGTAAATGTTTGACCACAAACTGGGTCAAATGTCCTTTTCTGGTGCTCACAGCACCCAGAGGAGCCTCAGATGAGATGTTACATAGTCACAGAGATACAGAGCAGGATTGGGGAAGACAGAATTCATCATACAACTTTAAATAGCATTCTATTATCAGACTGCACTGCCTGTAGTATACTACAAAATAACATATTTATAAATTCTGTGTAATTATCTTATGAATAGCACGATTATATGACATTGTGTTCTTTGTGTATGTTAAAAGAAATCATTTGTTAAATATAAATCACAGCTTGTTATTCCACTTTTGGCATTTCTTTGTTTTTTAAATGGGTGACTCAAAACATGGAAGATGTTAGGCCTCTCTCAGTATCTTAGGGCCCTAGTAGTTCTTACCTCTCTGGATTATACAAGTATATCTACTTGCCTAACTGCCTTGGAGCAGAAGTTCTCAATCCTAGATATGATTTAGAACTGCCTGGGCAACTTTGAAGACCATTGATACCACCCTCACCAATTGAAATAATAATTCTGGGAAAGGCACAAACATTTTATGTCTGAAATGTCCCCCAGGTGGTTCTGTCACATACTGAGGGCCTAGAACGACTGGTATGGTCTGAGAACTCCTTATGAAGACAGAGTCAAGTCTGTCCCATTCCTGCCTTGTATCCAATAAGTACTGCTGGGTTGCTGGGTGCAAGAATAGTCCCATCTCTCCAAGCTTCTCTGTCCATGACTTTCTAATTTCCTTTGATGGTTCATCCTCTCTGTCAGGCACTTTCTCCTCTTCTCCAAATCAGTGTTCTCTGCACCTGGATATACTCCCAAATTACTCAGGGAGCTTATTAAAAAAATCCGCATCAGACCACTGAATCATGTCTTCTGGAGTAGAATCCAGGAATCTTGTGTTCTGACCTGCTGCTTCCTTTGAAATCACTGCCCTGCTCTATGCTAACACCATTCATAAAGGATTATCTCCTTTATAGTAAGCCTTATACCTACTCTGCTTCAATTAATTTTGTAACTATTTTTCTTTAGTTGTTTCAACTTGTGTGGGGACAATAGTGGGTATGAAATAGGTTTTCCATGCCTATTGTATAATACTACCACAAATTAACATCATCTAGCCCAATATAATCCCTTTGAAATGTTGTGGACAAGTAATTGAACCTAATAATTCTGAGATGGAAGAGCTCATGCCTGTGCCCCAAGGTGCATGGGAGGGAAATGTGTGCCTTTGTACCAGAGATTAAATTGCACTTACCAGCCTTTTTTTTCTAAATCTCTGGTTTATTTTTAAACTACTTTTTCTTTTCTTCTGTGCTAAAATTAAACACCTCTGATAAATCTTAACAACCATTCATAACAGTGGCAATAGACGGCATACCATTTTCCTTTAGCTCCCTAACATCTCCTTTGGTCCTTTGCATTACTTTCACAGGTTTGTTTTATCTCTTAATCCCTCTCTTCCCCCAAGAAAAGAGGCTGTTTTTCCAGAGAGCTCGGTTTAGTTAGGCCCCCCTGGGAGGCTGTCAGATCACCAAAGTTAATGAGTACCCAATTTTTGCACTTTTACACTTTTCCTAATTATCACAACAAACACACATTTAGGAAAACAAGAACAGACTGTCCTGTGATTAGAGGCTACTGAAGACTTGGATTTACAACCTTCATGACAAAGTGGAATACCAGGCTGAGTCTTTTCCTCAAAATACTCTTTACACACTCAATGCTACCTAAAATCCTATTATTCTGGACATACTCCTTTGGCTTAAGGATATTTTCAATCTTTTTATTATTTGGCATAGTAATTATATAATCAGTCATTTGCAATTTAGTGAGAATAAATATATAAGAAATTTGGGTTTATATCAAGGCAATAAAATGGGAGCTGGGAAATGTCTGGGCCTCTGGGATGAGGGGGGAGGAGAAACAGGGTACAGCTTTGGGTAAACGGAGCATAAATAGGAAACTATGTGTTCAAGAGACAATTTTACCACCTTTCTCATTTTGAGTAGGCTGGACTGAATAAAAACCCTTAGATTAACAATAAAAACTTGTTCTGCCTTCAGATACCAATGCTACCAGCCAACCCTTTAATCAGTAGCTGCACTGTCATATTTACCTATCTTTTGGGTATAGGAGTCCCACACATTGTCTTGAGAACCCTTTTCTATGAGAAAGGAGGTTAAGAAGGGATATGAGCTAAATGCTGCAGTTGTTCTTCTCCTGCTCAGAATCTCATTACTCAGTACCTCCACCCATTCTCACCAAGGCATATGGCTACAAAAGTTACCGAAAACAAAGAGGTGAGTCAGAAAGGGGGATATTCTCATTCATTTTCCCTCTCTCTCTCACTCTCTCCCCACTCCAGGGCTTAATATTTAAAACTGAGAAACAATGGTTTTGTCTTTCCTTCTCAAGAAAATATGTAGATTTCTTGCCACAGGTCATTAGAGACATCATTTTCCAACTTCCTCAAAATATTGTGCCAGGCTTCAAAGAGGCCTTGACCACCAGGGAACTCTCTCCACCACTGATTAGCTTTCCAGCTCCATATAAAACCCAGCTAATCCATTCTACTACCTACTTCTGTAGCACTGCACACAGCTTGGTAGGCAGACAGGGTAAAACGGAGCTGTTTCTTGGCACCAAGCGTATTATCCAAAAGTCAGTATAAAACCCCAAAGATTTGGACCAATTCAGAAAAGGCTTCAGGAAATTTGTGAAAAGCCTGAAAAATAGAATCTGTCAATTCTAGAAGGAGCTTTGGAGATCATCTACCCCAGTGGTTCTTAAACTTCAAACTGTGTGTGTGTGTGTGTGTGTGTGTGTGTGTGTGTGTATGAAGAGGTAGGAAAGGATCAAGACCCTTTACTGAAAGGAAATCTCCTCTAAAATCCTAGTATTTAAAATTGATTTTTCAAAGCAAGCCGGTTGCTCTACTGGAGTAATCTGTAAAACCTAGACTCTAATCATTCAGCCTCCCCCTCTGCCTCCCTTGGCAGCCCCTGAGGCATTGTCCCAGAACATTGCAGGAAAACCACTGATCCATTCCAATCCTCTGATCAGAAATTGAGGCCAATAGCAGGGAGCATGATTTGTTGAAGGTCACACAGCAATTCAGTGGTGAAACTGGGAGTAGAACAAAGGTCACTAGTGGCCAAGACAATGTGTTTTCCAAATACCATAAAACATTTTTAGCTGGGCGTGGTGGCCCACGCCTATAATCCCAGCACTTGGGAGGCTGAGGCAGGAGGATCACGAGTTCAAAGCCAGCCTCAGCAAGGTCAAGGCGCTAAGCAACTCAGTGAGACCCTGTCTCTAAATAAAATACAAAATAGGGCTGGGGATGGGGATGTGGCTCAGTGGTGGAGTGCCCCTGAGTTCAATCCCCAGTCCCCCACCCAAAAAAAAATTTTTTTAATAGCATTTATTGAACTTTTTCAAATGACAAAAAAACCACCTGCTCATCATAGAAAATTTAGAAAGTCAATTAACTAATCAAAATATCTCATAATTCCACCACCCACAGAACACCACTAGGGTCTTTTTATCAGTCTGTTTATATATATGAAACATAAATTTTTATAAAGTTAGAATCAGCATGGCTTTTACTCTTATCATTTCACAATTATTCACCTTTCAACATCATTAGTCTTTTGCAACATTATTTTAAGGACTAAGTAGTATTCTAATTTAATGCACTATAATTAATTCAGTTTATACTTTTGAACATAGTTTGGAAACAGGTGTGACATCTGCCTTAAAGAGTCATAAAATTAAATATAAAACCTATTAGAATTCTCTTGATTATGTGCCTTCAGATTCTTGCTTAGATAAGTGAATGGGAATTGAGGGTGAGTGATACACTGAGACCTAATCCTGACCCCACATTTCACTCCTCAGAATATCTGCCCAGAGTAGTCCCACAAAAAGTCTCAACCTTAACCTCTTGCCCAAATCAGAACCACTGACTCCTTCTCCCTTTGTTTCCTTAAATCCTGACAAAAACCCCCACTTAAAGACTAATATAGACTCAGGTTCTGAGTCTCAAGACTGTCCCTAGAAAGGAGATATACAATTGTTTTAATCTTAGTACTGCTATCCATGTCTTTTACACAGACTTAGCTCATCTTTGCCTGGTCAAATTTGTCAGTCTCAGTCCTAGATACCTGAATTACTGTGGTCCAGATCCTCTTTCTAACCTCTGTGTTATGATTCCATTATTTTTATCCTCTTTCTGTGATTCCTTTATTTCTAGTATTTGACCTTGTGTTTATGATCTGCCTAAATTCCCTGGATTCTGGATGCTACTTTTCATACTTCTTTGTTTGATCTTCCACAACTGCTTGCACCTACCTGTTCCCCTTGATCTTCCACAACTGCTTGCACCTACCTGTTCCCCTTTGCCTTTTATGATTTTTACAAACATGGTTGGTGTGGATACCTAATGGCCCCCTTTATTTCCAATCTGAACATCAGCATCACTACTGATGTAGAACACCTATATTTATTTCCCTTCTCTGTCAGAGGTGATGCTCTAAGAAAAACTAGAAAGCAATGCCTGACTCAGACTTTAAGTGGCTCTCTTTTAGAACCACTCCTAACTTCCATTTGGCTGGTATCCTCGGTCATCCATCCGTTTACCCTTATCTACGCACTATGATGTCCTACCCATATCTGTTCCACTAGACAAGACTTTACGCCATAGCTCAAAATACATTTGGAGTTTCCCTTTAGAAATTACTTGGGGAGGTGTAACAAATTTGCCTGGAAAACCTCATCAGAATTTCCTTTTTTAAGTATAGTTTTATTGAGAAAGCAGCAAGAAATTTACAGAAAAAGTTCATGAATAATCTTGAAAAATAATTTCCTGATCAATCCCTCTAACAAGAAAGGACACTATAAGCTAGATCATTGCAAAGTAGTTACTCATATTGTTAATATTCCTTCAAAAATAAAAATCTACATACATTTTTCTTGATAGAAAGCAATGTATACCAATTTAGCTGCAAGTAAATAATATGTACTCAATACATAAATATATATAAATACATATAATAGAAAATCAGAGTTCTTATTCATAATACCACCATCTCAGAGATAGCTATTTTTAAACATTTACTGCAACATTTTCCAAAAGAAATATGTGAAAACACATGCAACTTTAAATTTTCTAGGACCTACACTGAAATGTAAATTAATATTTTCTTTAATCCAGTTCCAAAAGAGTATCATTTCAACATGTAATCAATATGAAAATTAACAAAATAAATTATGAATTTTGGTACTGTCTTCAAAGTCCAGTGTATAGTTTACGAGTATAGCACATCTCAATTTTGACTAGCCCTCAAGCTGCTCAATATCTACATGTAGCTAGTGACTACCAAATATGACAGGACCGCCAAATTGTACAGTACATTCTTCCAGACATTTGTATGCAGATATAAATATTTATAAATATACTGCTACATATATATACTATTCATACCTTCACAGTCAATTATTCTCTTAACAAACCACATTAACATCTATAAATCCCCCTAATCCTTTTTAGTCACTTTATAGTTTCTACTGATGACAATGAATGTATTTCCTATTATCATTGGCCTTAATTTCTTATTTCTTTCTGTTGCTCACCACTCTATTATGATGTTCCTCATCTTTTTTTGTTCTAGCTGATTTTTCAGAACTCTGAGTTCTGCCTAAAACAATGTGCAACAGTTCTTTAATATATGAAGAGTATTACTTTTTTCTTTCATAAATGTTGCAAATAGTTTTCCCAATGTGTTTCTCTTTCAACATTTTTATGTTGTACTTTGATATAAAAAAGTTACACATATGGCCAGGCATGGTGCTGCATGCCTGTAATCCCAGTTGCTAAGGTAGGAGGATCACGAGTTCAAAGCCAGCCTTAGCAATGGCAAGGTGCTTAGCAACTCATTGAGACCCTGTCTCTAAATAAAATGCAAAATAGGGCTGGAGATGAGGCTCAGTAGTTGAGTCCTCTTGAGTTCAATCTCTAATAGTCCTTACCCCCCCAAAAAAAAGTTGCACATAGTGTGTCTGTGTGTGTGTTAATAATGATTCAAATCATTTCATGATTTTCCTGGCCTTTTTACAATATGTAGAAAGTCCTTATTTGCCCCCGAAAACATGTAAACATTCACTTACATTTTCTTCTAATATCTTTATTTAAATGTTTAATCCTTCTGGACTATTATTTTTTTATGAGAAGTAGGTAGACACGTAATTTTTTCACATATTGCCATTCAATTGTCTCCAAATTCTTTTGCAAATTATCTAATCTTTTCAAATACTTTAATACACAAATTGTTATACTGTTAGATGACTAGACAGATATTTTAGTTTCTGGGCCTTCTATTCGACTGTGTCAATCTATGTGGCTATTCCTATCCTGTGACACACATTATTTTTAGAGGATGTTTTGACATCTGCTAGGACAGTGGCCCTCTTTCATAGTTTTTTTTTGTTTTTCAATTGCCTTAGCTCCACTTTCTATTTATCAAATTCCACCCCTCCCAAAATCTTTGAAATGCTTTATTTGAAATTCTTAATTATATGAGGACAACTCACATATTTTAAATATTGAGGGTGACCCTCCACTTATTTTTTGTGACTAGTATATGATAAATTGTTGTAAATTATCCATGACCATTCTAAAATACTGCAAATTCCACATATTTATCTAAATGTTCATCTATGTAACTCTGCTCTTCAAATATTTTCATTATTCTTAATTTTTGTCTGATTAGCCTCCAATTTCAAGTAAAATATATTAAAATCCCCTGCTATCATTGTGTATTTTATGCATTCCTGACTATACTGGATTAAACAAGTATACTTCTTTATACCTTCCTATTTATTTGGAAATGTCATTACATGTCCTCTCTAATAACAAACTATTTCATTTTTAATATTACAGGCTTCTTAAATACAAAGAAATAAAAATAATTCAGAATCTTTTCCACTTCAAAACCCCATATTATTATTGAAACAAATGTAATACATACTGTTTTGAAAATTATTATTGAAAGTCACAACATGAAAATCAAAAGTCACCCTTACCCAATACTGCACCTAGTAACTATGATTTCTCCAAGAAAAAATACGTATACCCTATTGTATATTTATATATACAATATAAGAAATGAGTCTAAACTTTGCTTGCCATTTTTTAATACAAAACATTTATGTATTTCTTTTTCTTTTTTTCTTTTTGGATGAGTGGCTTTTGTTTTGTTTCGTTTTGTTTTTTATTTAATTTTGATTCAGCACACACTAATGGAGTACGATTGTTTCTCTGGTTGTACATGAAGTAGAGTCACATCATTTGCATAATCATACATGTACATAGGGTAAAGATGTTTGTCTCATACTGTTATTTTAATTTCCTCCCCATCCTGTCCCCATCCCTCTTTTTCCTCTATGTAATCCATCCTACACTCTGAACTCCCTTTCTGACATTTCTTCTGCCCTGCTGTCATTGGATTCTGTTGATGTAGCATCTAGGATTGTTTGGGACACTTTCTTCCCTTGTTTTCTCAAGTTGCTCATGTATCTTCCCCTCTAGCAGTGAGAATTTGGCATATTGCAGCTTCCTCCCATAGACTTATAGTGTCCCTGCAGGTTTCCAGTACCTCACCTTGATGTGAGGGATCAATATTAGCAGCACACCTTACAAACAATATGCATCCTTAACTCAAAGTTTCCTTTTTAAGATATTAACCATACTTTCTTAGTAAACAGAGATGATGAGTTTGATTATTACCTACCATTTAGCCAAAAGGTTTGTAATAAGTACCACAATTTCTAATGCTGGACAAAGAGGATGGGGTGGGGTGTAGGATATACCATTAATGAAATAAGAAGTAAGTCTCTAGAGGTACTCTGTCATAGGAGTCCTGACAGAGGAATTAAAAGAAATTGGTTGTTAGCATGAGAAAAGGGAGAGTCTCCAAGGAGACAGATTAGAGGAAAGTAGAGAGGATGAGAAAGATATAAATAAAAGAAAAGAAAAGTAGGAATAATAGTAGGTATAATAGGAATAATCATAATATTATTACTAATAAAGTTAAAAAAATCTACACTAAAACTATACTGTACTCTTGAAACCTCCTATTCTTCAGTAGCCTGATGCCTGGGAGGAACTTCATAATGCTGTATCCCAAGAAGGTGCTGCCCCTCCAGGTATGGTGGCCTTCTAGTGGGGTATAATTCCTGCTAGTGGGCAGAGGTGCCTCCCCGTGTTGACAGATGGTCAACTGTTGCCCGGACACTAGACAGCGGGCTGTGGCTGGGCTGGGGCTGCGCTGGGGTGGGCCTAGGCCTCTGCACTGGGCCTCCCAGGTGTGGATGTCTCACGCATCTTTGCTGGGCTTAGCTTGATGTCTGTTTCTGGGCTGGCCTCCCTGGCCTGAAATCCTAGTGGGGCTCTGCTGGGCCGGGCTAGACCTAGGCCTCTGGGTCACACTTCCCACCACTGAAGTCTCACACGTTTGCCCTGAGTGTCTATTTTATATCATGCACTATACTAGTCATGGGGTACTCTCTTGTATGTCTCTTTCTGTGTGTGTGTGCCAGGATTGAACCCAATGGTACTTAACCAGTGAGCCACATCCCCAGTCCTTTTTATATCTTATTTTGAGACAGGGTCTCACTACGTTGCTTAAGGCCTTGCTGAGTTGCTAAGGCTGGCTTTGAACTCATGATCCTCCTGCTTCAGCCTCCCAAGCTACTGGGATTGTAGGCATGTGCTACCACAGCCGGCTTGTATGTATTTTGAAGCAAAAAAAAAAAAAAACAACTCATATGTGTTAGGTAAATGTGAAAACATTGCACAGTATTGGGATTATGACCATTTAAAAAAGTGAGTCAGAACATTTTATATTCTTTTAAATTAATTGTAACATTTAAGTAGTATAGGAATGATCTATTCTTTTAATGTGTGAAATGACATACTTGTAAAATCACCATTCTTATAGCAAATGTCTAACTGTCTCAAAACTGCCCTAATTTTGATGTAGTAAATTTTGGGATTACTATTATTTAAAAATTTGGTAGGTCACATCATACTTTAATATTGCCTATATTTTAAGGATTATTACCATAATCCAGTTCCTTCCACATAGCAGGCAACATTAAGAGTAGGGAAGAACTTTTCCTTCCCCAACAATAGGGTTCACATATTTCTTCTTGTTTGTATTTTCTTTATTTCCTACAAAAAAACCTTTAAAAATAAAGAAATTTTTAAAAATTTTAAAATTTAAATTGGGACTCAAAATAATGTTGAAGAGATGAAATTTTTATTCACTGAAATAGATGATTTGAGAATAATGGCTAGCAAGATCACTTTAAATATAGCAACGATTAGATTTTTAACAGAGAAAAAATGAATGTAGAAAAATCTGTGAAGATTATGCCATGAATTCTGATTTGATAAATAGAAACCCTGAATACTCGACATTTAGTATGATTTTTTCAAGGAAAACCAAACCAAATAAAATGCCTTTGAACATAGTTAACTCAGGATAAAAGATGTCATTTTCATTTTGACCTAGAAAGGCTATTACGACAAACCAGTGTCTTTAATTCCACAAAATCTAACAGGGCTAATAATATGTAGAGGGCTGGGCCAGAATGCTTTTGTTACCACAGTTAACCTTTTGGGTCAAATATTCAATTTGGATAACTACAGATTGGATCATGGAACAAGGGGAGGAAATTAAAAGGCTTGGAGACTTGTATCATGCATGTACTTTTTCACTTAAATCATGTACCTACAAAAACCTCATGAAAAAAGTGTTACTTAGAATTGCTGCCTTAAAAAAGCAAGAACATGATCTCAAACAGGTTAAATAACTTGCTCAAGGTCATACAGCTAGTAATTGGCAGAGTCAAGTCTTGAACCTAGGCTATCTGATTCCAGCATCTGAGCATATTACTTTCCAGGCTTCCCTTTGTGTGGACAGTGCTCAGGGTAATAAGGGTGGAAATTGCTACTACGGCAGACTTGTCGATCATATTCTCCCTCCATATTATGGCAGCCCCAAATTAGTGTGTGGGACCACTTCTTTCCTTCTTTAACAGAATTGATCTTCCCAGTAACTTCTTTCCTCTTTCCCATTGACATTTGCCACACTGGCAAAACATAGCCAGCTATAAAATCCCTACCAAGATAGGCCAAAGGAAGATATAATTGGAAGAGTACTTGTTAGGGAGCATCAGGGGGACAAATCGTTTTCAAAAATGCCACATAGATTCTGAGCAACTCTTTAGATCATTTATTGCCAGTCACAGCTCTCTGGACCCCCTGAAAAGATGGGGGAGACTTATTAAGGATAGTTATTGATCCACATGATCATTGCAGAACCCATATCAACCTATCAATGCTGAACAATTTGTGACTTGCTTTATAAATATGAACAGAAAATGAAAAACTCACCAGACATATGGATAGAATCCACAGTTTGATAGAGGGTGATTAAACTGAACAGCAGCACATTTGGCCCCACTAAAACAGAGTTTATGTAGGAAAGAGGAAATAACTTTGAGAAAATTATAATCCAGTTTCTTCGTGACATTTGAGAGGTTATTGCATCAATAAAATAGTCAGCTTCCATGACAAAGAGAAATTAAGGAATAAAAATTACCTTGTCTAACCTTCTACCTACCTTCTGCTGAATTTTTTCCTAGTACCTTACTTGAAGTCTTCCTAATGCTTAATTTTGCAGGCATCTTAATTATTTTTTTTGTTTATTATTCCTCCATCCCCTTCCCATATTCAACTAAAATGTGCTTCCATGAAATTAGTGATTTGTTTTATTCAATTTTTTTATCCCCAACTCAATTTTATATTGCACAGTGATTGACATAGAGTAAGCAATGAGGAAATATTGGCTGGATGAATAAGAATTTAAAAATCCAATTACTTACATAACTCTCTTACCACCAATCACTCCACAGAGTTAGCAAATGGAACAAAAGGACACTGCTGAAACCCAAAGTGAACTATAGTATCTACTCAATAGCTTTCCCCATTGTTTAGGGTGGGGATGAAGCAGAACAGAAAGAAAAGTGTTGGAAATTATAGATTTTAAATAACTGAACAGTTTGTGGGGGAAAGAGTGGATAATGTTTAAAAGTCTTCTATCTTGAAAGAGAAGTAAGTTAAAATGAGTTTCTTGAAATGTAAAGAGAAACTCAGAAGCCATGAAACCAAAGGTTGATATTTTGACTATATAAAAAGAAAAACATAAAAAATATAAAAATAAAATCTTCAGCATGACTTAAAAAATAAAACAAAGAAAAGTAAAAAATGGGGCAAATTTCAAATTGGGAAAATCTATTTGTAAACTATAAGACATAAAAATGGCTTATTTCCTTAATTAACAAAAAGTCCTCATGAATCAACAAGAAAGGGATGAATATTCCAATACAGAAATGGATAAATACAAACAGGCAGTTCACTAAAAGAGAAATAAAAATGACCAAGAAATATAATATGTAGTAATTCATGATTTCACTCATACTCAAAGAAATAAGGATCAAAATGAGATTTCACTATTTATCAGATCAGCAAAAATAAAAATGTTGAATGAAACTGGTGTTGATGAAGATGTTGGGAAAAGAACAATGTATATATTGTTGACTTGGAGTATAAGTTTACAAAAAAATTCTGGACAACAATTTATAATAGTTATGACAATTTAAACTGTTTGAGTGTATATTTGCACATAGTTTCTGGAAATTGATTTATAATAGCTATGGACAATTGGTATGTTATAACTCAACAACTTAATTTTTAGCAATTTACTCTAGAAAATATTCTCATAAACCCTAACCAAGTGGTTCATTGTAGTCCTATACATGTGGGTGCATGTGGTACATGTGTGTCAACACATGATATCAAAAACTGAAAATAATCAAACTGTCCATCACTGGAGAACTGCTTAAATATTGTGATGAATATATATTGTTGAATTATGTAGCTCTGGATGTGTACATATAGAAGAGATCTGATACATTGATTTAAAAAGGCAGAGACAGACATCAGGCTCAGTCCAGTGAAGATGCAAGAGACTTCTGTACCTGGGAGGCCAGCCTAGGGCACCTATGTGAGTCTTCCCCACAAAGGGGAGGCCAGCAAAGATGTCTAGGACCCAGTCAGCCCGGAAGAGCCGCGAGAGACTTTCAGGCCTGGGAGATGGGTCTAAAGACAGATAGGCTCAGCCCAGTGCAGACGTGTGAGACTTCCGCACCTGTGAGGCCAGCCTAGAGTACCCACATGAGGTACTGGAAAACTGCAGAGACACCATAAATCTATAGGGGCGAAACTGCAATGCCTTAGATTTTCAATGCTGGAGGGGAAGACATATGAACAACATGAGAAAACAAGGGAAAAAAGTATCCCAAACAAATCTAGATGCTAAACCAACAGAATCCAATGACAGCAGGGCAGAAGAAATGTCAGAAATTGAGGTCAGAATGTACACAACTAAAATGATCAGAGAAGCAAACAATGAGATAAGAGCAAATACAGGCAATGAATGATCACACCAATCAACAGATAAAAGAATCAGATTGCCTCAGTGATGCAGCCACATCAATGTTCATAGCTGCTCAATTCACAATAGCTAGATTGTGGAACCAACCTAGATGCCCTTCAGTAGATGAATGGATAAAGAAACTGTGGTATATATACACAATGGAATATTACTCAGCCATAAAGAAGAATAAAA
>JAJEJO010004771.1:262974-312342 GCA_020662805.1 Glaucomys volans
AAACTAAAAAGCTTCTTCTCAGCAAAGGAAACAATCAGCAATGTGAAGAGAGAGCCTTCAGAGTGGGAGAAAATCTTTGCCACACACACTTCGGACAGAGCACTAATCTCCAGAATCTACCAAGTACTCAAAAATCTTTACACCACGAACACCAATAACCCAATCAATAAATGGGCCAAGGAAATGAACAGACACTTTACAGAGGAAGATCTACAAGCAATCAACAGATTTATGAAAAAATGTTCAACATCACTCGTTATAAGAGAAATGCAAATCAAAACCACCTTAAGATTTCATCTTACCCCAATTAGAATGTCTTTTATCAAGAACACAGGCAACAACAGGTGTTGGCGAGGATGTGGGGAAAAGGGTACACTCATACATTGCTGGTGGGAGTGCAAGTTGGTGCAGCCACTCTGGAAAGCAGTGTGGAGATTCCTTAGAAAACTTGGAATGGATCCACCATTTGACCCTGCTATCCCACTCCTTGGCTTATACCCAAAGGACTTAAAATCAGATTGCCTCAGTGATGCAGCCACATCAATGTTCATAGCTGCTCAATTCACAATAGCTAGATTATGGAATCAACCTAGATGCCCTTCAGTAGATGAATGGATAAAGAAACTGTGGTATATATACACAATGGAATATTACTCAGCCATAAAGAAGAATAAAATTATGGTATTTGTAGGTAAATGGATGATGTTGGAAACTCTTATGCTAAGTGAGATCAGCCAATCCCAAAAATCCAAAAGCCGAATGGTCTCTCTGATATATGAATGATGATGCATAATGTGGGGGGGAAAGATGGCAAGAATGGAGGAAAGATAGCTAGCATAGAGGGAAGGGAGGGGTGGGGGGTGGGTGGGGGTAAAATTAATAACAAAATGTGTGACAGATACCATTGCCCTGTGTACATGCATGAATGCACAGATGGTGTGACTCTACTTTGTGTACAACCAGTGAAACAATAGCTGTACTCCATTTGTGTTCAATGAATCATTAAGTAAATAAAAAAAAAAATTAAAAAAAAAACAGTTAAAAGAACGATGAAGGAAGCAAAGGTCATTTCAAAAGAGACAGAGATTCTGAAAAACAACAAACAAACAGAAATTCTTGCAATGAAGGAAACAATAAACCAAATTAAAAACTCATTAGAAAGCACAACCAACAGGCTACATCACCTGGAAGACAGAACCTCAGACATTGAAGACAAAACATTTAATCTTGAAAACATAGTTGGCCAAACAGAGAAGATGGTAAGAATTCACAAACAGAACCTACAAGAATTATGGGATATCATGAAAAGACCAAATTTAAGAATTATTGGGATTGAGGAAGGCACAAAGATACAAACCAAAGGAATGGATAATCTATTCAATGAAATAAAATCAGAAAATTCCCCAAATCTGAAGAATGGAATGGAAAATAAAATAAAAGGAGCTTACAGGACATGAAATGTACAAAATTAAAACAGATTCACACCAAGACACAATATAATGAAAGTACTTAACATAGAAAATAAAGATAGAATTTTAAAGGCTGCAAGAGAAAAAAAAATCAGATTACATTCAGGGGAAACCAATATGGTTATCAGCAGATTTCTCAACCCAGACCCGAAAAACAAGTAGGGCCTGGAACATCATATTTCAAGCTCTGAAAGAAAATGGATGCCAACCAAGAATCTTACACCCAGTAAAACTTAAATTCAGATTTGAAGATGAAATAAAATCCTTCTATGATAAACAAAAGCTAAAAGAATTTACAAATAGAAAGCCTGCACTACAGAACATACTCAGCAAAATATTCCATGAGGAAGAAATGAAGAACAACAATGTAAACCAGCACAGGGAGGAACTACCCTAAAGGAATAGCCAAATAAAGGAGAAATCAAGTCAAGTTAAAAACCAAAAATAAGCCAAAATGACTGGGAATACAAGTCATATCTCAATAATAACCCTGAATGTTAATGGCTTGAACTCATCAATCAAAAAACATAGACTGGCAGATTGGATTAAAAAGAAAGACCCAACAATATGCTGCCTTCAAGAGATGCATCTCATAGCAAAAGATACCCAGAGACTAAAGGTGAAAGAATGGGAAAAACATACCACACACATGGACTCAGTAAGAAAGTGGGGATTTCCATCCTCATATCAGATAAAGCAGACTTTAAGCCAAAGTTAGTCAAAAGAGATAAAGAAGGTCATTTCATAGGGCTTAAGGGAAGCATAAATCAGCAAGACATAGCAATCATAAATATTTATGCCCCAAACAATGGCACATCCATGTAGGTCAAACAAATCCTTCTCAATTCCAGAAACAAAATAGACCACAAAACATCATTACTAGGTGACTTTAACAGACCTCTCTCACCATTGGACAGATCTTCCAAACAAAAATTGAATAAAGAAATCATAGAACTCAATAACACAATTGCTAATTTAGACTTAAGAGACACATATGGAATATTCCATCCATCAATAAGCAAGTACATGTTCTTCTCAGCGGCTCATGGATCCTTCTCTAAAATAGACCATATGTTATGCCACAAAGCTACTCTTAGCAAATACAAAAACATAGAGATACTACCTTGTATTCTATGAGACCATAATGGAATGAAATTAGAAATCAATGATAAAATAAAAAACAGAAACTACTCCAATACCTGGAAATTAAATAATATGCTATTGAATGATACATGGATAACAGAGGGCATTAGGGGGGAAATAAAAAAATTCTTAGAGGTCAAGAACAAAGATACAACATATCAAAATCTCTGGGATGCTGTGACAGCACTACTAAGAGGAAAATTCATTGCATGGAGCTCATTCAATAAGAGAATGAAAAGCCAAAAAATAAACGACCTCACATCACAGCTCAAAGTCCTAGAAAAAGAAGAACAGACCATCACCAAAAGTAGTAGAAGACAGGAAATAATTAAAATCAGAGGGGAAATCAATGAAATTGAAACAAAAGAACCAATTCACAAAATTGACAAAAGAAAAAGTTGTGTCTTTCGAAAAACCAATAAAACTGATAAAACCCTTAGCCACACTAACAAAGAGAAGGAGAGAGAAAATTCAAATTACTAAAATTCGTGATGAAAAAGGAATTATCACAAGAGACACTATTGAAATACAAAACATAATTAGAAGCTATTTTGAAAATCTATACTCCAACAAAATAGAAAATCTCAAAGACATCAACAGGTTTCTAGAGATATATGTTCCACCCAAACTGAATCTAGAGGCCATACAAAATTTAAATACATCAATTTCAAGCAATGAAATAGAAGAAGTCATCAAAAGCCTACCAACAACGAAAGGTCCAGGACCAGAAGGATTCTCAGCTGAGTTCTACAAGACCTTCAAAGCAGAGCTCATTCCAATACTTCTTCAAGTATTCTATGAAATAGAGGAGGAGGGAACCCTTCCAAACTCATTCTATGAAGCTAATATCACCCTGATACAAAAACCATACAAAGACACATTGAGGAAAGAAAATTTCTGACCAATATCCCTAATGAACATAGATGCAAAAATTCTTAACAAAAATTTAGAATATCACATACAAAAGCATATTAAAAAGATAGTGCACCATGATCAAGTGGGTTTCATCCCAGGAATGCAAAGATGTTTCAACATCCAGAAACCAATAAATGTAGTTCACCAAATCAACAGCCTTAAAGTTAAGAATCACATGATTATTTCAATAGATGCCAAAAAAGCATTTGATAAAATACAGTACTCCTTCATGCTCAAACCACTAGAAAAAATAGGGATAGTAGGAACATTCCTTAACATTGTAAAGGCTATCTATGCTAATCCCACAGCTAGCATCATTCTAAATGGAGAAAAATTGAAAGCATTCCCCCTAAATCCTGTAACAAGGCAGGGATGCCCTCTGTCACCACTTCTATTCAACACTGGCCTTGAAACTCTAGCCAAAGGAATTAGACAGACCAAAGAAATTAAAAGGATATGACTAGGAAACGAAAAACTCAAACTATCCCTATTTGCCTATGACATGATTCTATATTTAGAGAAGCCAAAAAATTCCACCAGAAAACTTCTAGAACTCATAAATGAATTCAGTAAATTTGCAGGATATAAAATCAATGCTCATAAATCTAATGCATTCTTATTCATAAGTGATGAATCCTCTGAAAGATAAATTAGGAAAACTACCCCATTCACTATGGCCTCAAAAAAATAAAATAATTGAGAATCAATCTAACAAAAGAGGTGAAAGACCTCTACAATGAGAAATACAGAACATTAAAGAAAGAAATTAAAGAAAATCCTAGAAGATGGAAAGGTCTCCCATGTTCTTGGATAGGCAGAATTAATATTATCAAAATGGCCATACTACCAAAAGCGCTATACAAATTCAATGCAATTCCCATTAAAATCCCAATAATGGACCTCATAGAAATAGAGAAAGCAATCATGAAATTCATTTGGAGCAATAAGAGACCCAGAATAGCTAAAGCAATCCTTAGCAAGAAGAACAAAGCAGGGGGTTTCACAATACCGGACCTTCAACTATTTTACAGAGCAATAGTAACAAAAACAACATGGTATTGGCACCAAAATAGACAGGTAGATCAATGGTACAGAAGAGAGGACACAGAGACAAGTCCACATGAGTACAGTTCTCTCAGACTAGACAAAGGTGCCAAAAACATACAATGGAGAAAAGATAGCCTCTTCAACAAATGGTGCTGGGAAAAATGGAAATCCATATGCAGCAAAATGAAACTAAACTCCGATCTCTCACCCTGCACAAAACTCAACTCAAAAATGGATCAAGGACCTAGGAATTAGGCCAGAGACCCTGCACCTAAATAGAAGAAAAAGTAGGTCCAAATCTTCATCATGTTGGCCTAGTACCAGACTTCCTTAACATGACTCCCAAAGCACAAGAAATAAAAGCAGGAATCAATAATTGGGATAGATTCAAACTAAAAAGTTTTTTCTCAGTAAAGGTAACAATCAGCAATGTAAAGAGAGAGACTACAGAGTGGGAGAAATCTTTGACACACACTTCAGATAGAGCACTAATCTCCAGAATCTATAAAGAACTCAAAAAACTTTACCCCAAGAATACAAATAACCCAATCAATAAATGGGCTAAGGAAATGAGCAGACACTTCATAGAAGAAGATCTATAATCAACAGATATATGAAAATATGTTCAACATCTCTAATAAGAAGAGAAATCAAATCAAAACTACCCTAAGGTTTCATCTCACCCCAATTAGAATGTCTATTATCAAGAATACAAGCAACAACAGTCTTGGTGAGGATGTGGGGAAAAGGGTATACTCAGATTGCTGATGGGATTGCAAGTTGGTGCAGCCACTCTGGAAAGTAGTGTGGAGATTCCTTAGAAAACTTGGAATGGATCCACCATTTGACCCAGTTATCCCACTCCTTGGCCTATACCCAAAGGACTTAAAATCAGCATACTACAGTGATACAGCCACATCAATGTTTATAGCAGCTCAATTCACAATAGTAGATTGTGGAACCAACCTAGATGCCCTTCAATAGATGAATGGATAAAGAAACTGTGATATATATATATATATATATATATATATATATATATATATACACACACACACACAATCAAATATTACTCAGCCATAAAGAAAAATAAAATTATGGCATTTGCAGATAAATGGAAGCAGTTGGAGAATATCATGCTAAGTGAGATAAGCCAACCCCAGAAAACCAAAGGCTGAGTGATCTCTGATAATTGGATGATACATAATGTGGGGTGGGAGGGGTGCAAGAATGGAGGAAGGATGGATTGCATAGAGGAAAAAGAAGGGTTGGAGCAGGGTGGGGGGAAGAAAAATAACAGAATGAGCCAAAGAGCATTACCCTATGTACATGTATGATTATGCAAATGGTGTGACTCTATTTCATGTACAACTAGAGAAACAACAGCTGTACTCCATTCGTGTACAATGAATCTAAATAAATAAAAAATAAATAAATGAATAAATAAAAAATAAATGAATAAATAAAATAAATAGATACTTACATATCAAATGAAAGACCAAGAAAACTGACAGACCAAAATCATTTATAATTATAAATTCAAAACTACCAAGTAAAATGGTAATTGAATTTAAAAGTATGGTACAAAAGAATGCCCAATATAATTAAGTGTGCCTTCTTTCAAGAATTCATAAATGGTTGAAAACAATCTTTACATCAATAATGTATCTGTTTACCTGTGTGTGATTTTTTATCCTATCAATATCAAAGGGGAAATTATGATAAAAATTCAACATGTATTCCTAAATAAAAGCAACTCTTATTTTAAAAGGATTATGCATACATTATCATAATATGATAAAAATATCATACTTGACCATAAAACTCTAGAAGTATTACAACAATAGTAAGGACTAAGGTCAAATAGTTAATATCAGTGCTATCATTAATATTTTTCCAAAAATTCTAGATTTTGCAATGAAATAGTAATAATTAAAAAGAAAAAAATATTTCTTGTAGGTATTCAAGCCTACCTAGAAAATAAATTTAAAATTTATGTGTATTAATAATAAAGTTAAATGACTACTACTTTTAAAGTAAAAAATGTGTATATTTCTTATACACAACATTGTTAGAAAGTATTAAAAAGATATAATTGAGGGCTGGGGGTATAGTACAATTTTTAGAGTGCTTGCCTTGCATGCACAAGGCTCAGGGTTCAATCTCCTGCACCATACCAAAAAAACAATGATGTAATTGACAACAGGAATAAACTTTGTACAATATGCAGGATGAAAGTTTTTAAAGACTTTTAAGTAATTAAGGCACTTAAAAGATTTTATTAAATGAAAATACATATCATGTTCCTGAATGGAAAGCCTGGAAGGACTCAGCAGTCCATCCTTGTCAGTTCATCCCCAAATTAAGTCTGCGAACTGAAGGAAATCCCAATGAAAATTCTTCAGTAAGAATATTTTGGGAACTTGTGACAAAATGATCATGATGCTTATCTGAAAGAATAAATATGTAAAAGTAGCCAATTTGTTTATAAAAGAAAATCAAGAAGATGTTCTACTAAATATTATCAAATGTTTTATTTAATTCCTTTATTCATTTGGCTCAGTGGTTAAAATAAAATAAGATTAAAATAAGCAGAAATAAAGGATTTAGATTAAAAGGAAAATAATTTCCAGCATGTTTTTTGAGTTGAAGAGTCATTAGCTCTACCTCTTAAAATATTTCCTTCTCTTCATTCTTGACCATCTCCACATCTGTATGTAAATTATTAACTTTAGCCCCAATTTATAAATGAGAAAACTAAAGGAGAATGAGGTAAAATAATTTGCCTAGCGATGTATAGCTAAAATGTTGGGAAATCCAGCTTCGAACTCAGGATTCTTGAACTTAGCATCTGCATTTTCTACCACTACAAAATACTGCCTCTAGAAATGCTTTTTAGAACATTGGCCAGGCTCTTCTAGGACATAACCTTGAACATATATTCATTAATCAGCATTTTACCATATTAAATTCAATAATTCAGCAAAATATACAGAAGTTTTATTATATGCCAAATGCTATATCTATCATTAGCAAAAAAAAAAATGAAGAGTAGAAACTGTTTTTTATCTCATAGAAGTTACAGTTTGGTACAGGAAGGTGTCTAGGGACGCACTGAACATACAAACACACATGCATATTTATTATGATGAATACATTGAACTGGAAAAACAGGATGTTATTAGAAAGAAAAAATGAAGAGTAAGTCACTTAAATTGGAACATCATGAAAGGCCCTTCTCTGCAGTAAGGATAGATTAAGCTAAACCCTAAGAATGAGTGGAGTCAAAGCAGGAACTATATAATCTGAATGTTGCTGTCCTCCCAAAATACATATGTTGAAATCCTAATACACAAGGAGATAGTATCAGGAGCTGGGGCCTTTAGGATATGATTAAATAATGAGGGTATAACCTTTATAAACAAAACTAAGAGAGGCCCTTGCCATCTTCCACTATTTGAGGACACAGAAAGAAGGCAGAGTGGTGGTTAATCAGAATTGCCAACTTTATTGGATTATAGATGCCTACCATTAAGAGATCTCTGGTCTTGCAATGAGGGTGCTTGTAGGAATTATTGGCGTGTGGGATAGCAAACTGAGAGGGAGACCCAACCTTAGTGGGGGCAGCACAGTCCAATAGCTTGGGGGACCTGAATGGAACAAAAGTTGGAAGAATAAGAAAGCAGACAGAAATGCATGTTTAATTCTCCTGCAGCAGTTTGTTTGAATGCTGCTGCAATCACCTGAACATATCAGATTCTAGTTCCTTAACTCTTCCAAAGTAGAAACTGAGCAGTGACTCATTAGAGTTTCTAGGCCTTTGGCTCTGAACTGGGGCTCCATCATTGACACCTCTTATTCTGAGACTCCTGCTTCTTGGACTGAGACTCCAGATTCTTGGACTGGATTATCGCCGTCTTTGTAGCCCACAAAGACGCGATCCCCTGAATGTGTATGCAGCTCTTTATCTTGCGCACCCGTTCGTTTCTTTCCCGTTCCTTTCCCGTTTCCTCCCTCTCCCGTTTCCTCCCGTTCCTCCCGTTTCCTCCCGTTCCTCCCGTTTCCTCCCTCTTCTTCTTCCTCTTCCCGCCCTCAGCGTCTGCGTTAGTCTGTGTGTCTCTGTCTGTCTCTCTCTCTTATACCCTCAGTTGACCAATCACAGAACTTCCACGTGAAGCATACCCTCAGTTGACCAATCACAGAACTTCCACGTGAAGCATACACGGGCAAGCATAGGCAAAGGCTTAAAGCACGAACCAGACACACGTGTGGCCAGTTTACAATCAATACCGCCAGGCGCCATCTTAGCCGCCCCATAGAATAGTATAGCAAACAGCTCCCAACACTGGATCCTCTAGGTCTCCAGCCTACAGATGGCCATTAAGGAACTATTCAGCATTTGTTCATGTAAGCTAATGTAATAAATCTCCTTTTACTTCTCTCTCTCTCTCTCACTCTCTCTCTCTCTCTCTCTCTCTCCCTCCCTCTCTCTCTCGCTCCATATATATATGTGTGTGTGTATGTTTTATTTTAATATGTGTATATACATATGTGTGTATATATACACACGTGTATATATATATGTATATATATACACACATATGTATATACACATATTAAAACATATACACACACACACACGCACACACACACACATATTCTCCATCCTGTTGGATCTGTTCCTCTTGAGGATTCTGAGTAATACAGGCACATCTGATAAACAAGAAAGCAGCCCTCACCAGATAATCTGTCAGTGTCTTGATCTTAGACTTCTCAGCCTTCAGAACTATAAGAAATAAATTTCTGTTTTTTAATAAACCACCTGGTTTATGGCATTTTGTGTTAAAAGCCTGAACTAAGGTAGATATTACTTGAGGGAATCGTATTTTCTATGTAATCAAATATATTAATCTGTTCTTTTTTCAAGCCTGCCTTTGCTATTTGTTATCCCTTAACAGCCTTTCTTCACCTCACAACACTATAAAGATTTGCCCATATTTTCTTCTAGCAACAATAATATAGTATAACCTTTATACATGCTTACCATGTGCCAGACACTCTTCTAGTGTTTTAAAACATTAATTCAGTTACTCCTCACAATAACTCTACAAGGTATTTCTATTATCCTTATTTTATAGATGAACAATCTAGGGCATGAAAAGATTGGATGACTTGGCCAAGGTCACATAGCCAATATCTGATAGAGTGACTTCAAGCATTCTTAATCTCAATTATACCGTCTTCCAAATGTTACTTTTAAATTTTACATTCATCTATAATCCATATGCAACTCTTTGGTGATATTAAGAAATGTTTGTTTTTGTTTTATTTTCTTCCCAAGTGGTTAATCAATTGTCCCAATACCATTTGCTGAATAAGCAATCTTAAAGCATGCTTTAAGTAATATTCAATTCTCATCACCGTGGTCTGCTTTTTGGCCTTCTATTATTCTGTATGATCCATCTGAACACCCCTGTACTCATACCACTATCTTAAAACCACTATCTTCTTTAAACAAGGCAAGATTCCAATCCAGACTTTTTAACATCATATGAAATATCATATTTTTTCTTATTATAAAATAGTAATTCCCTTTTTTGTGATGTTGGGGATCAAATAGTAATTCACTTTTATATTAACACAAAACAGCACTTCTATTCATGAGGGCTTTCAGCACATTGAGTTCTATTCCTTACTAGAAATTAAATAAAACATGTTGAATACCTATTCTGTTCCAGCTACTGTATTAGATGCTACAAAAACACAAATGAATAATATGTGGTCCTTACCCTAAAAGAAGTTTATTTACTAGAGAAGGGGATAGAGAAATAAGTCAGGCATAATGGTGCTGCAGGCTAATAGTAGAAAATACAAGGTGCATCTAAATCAGATGGGGGAAGAGAGCATCATTAAGGCTTCAACAGAGGATATGTGGCTTACACCAACTTTTAAATGGTGAGTGGAAGTTAGAAGGGTTTAAAAGGTGAGGAAATAACATTTCAAGCAGGAGAAATACTTGTGTGAAAGGCAGAGATGCTCAAGAAATCACCAGTTGTTTGAACAGGTTAAGGCATCGAGTTTGTATTGGAAAATGGCAATCTATGAAGCTTGAGGAGAAGAAAGGTGCCAGTTTATTAAGAACTTCATATTCAATAATAAGATGTTTGGGTTCTCTATACCTCATGGAACCTATAGTGTTTTAACTAGAGAAGTAACATGCTTTACTTCCACAAGTCATACCAGTCAAATCAACTTATGGGTAAGTATCCAAAATTAATAAAGTTTCATGTAAAATCATGGGAAATTAAAAATGAATAAGCAATAAATTCACTCAATTTTGATTACAGAAACTTACCAGTATTGATCAGTCTCTGAGCTACACCTGTCCCTCATTCTGGTGTACATAAACTCTTGACCCTGTCATTGATGTCCAGGATTTGACGTGAAACTTTATTTAAACAGCTTCTGTATGAACACTCTTTAGAGCTTGGACATTGGTGGGGATTTGTTAAAATGGTTACAGCCTATGTGCCAATGTCAGTGAAAGAAAATGGAGCTCAACTGCAGATTAATCAGTTCTTCATTAACTGATGAAGAACTCGCATCTCTCCCTATATAAAAGTCTGCTAAGTCACACAAAGACACTGAATGATATTGTTGGCCTGAAACCATCATCTTTTTTCTTGGGCCTAGACCCCAGGTAAATTGTCAAAGGAAGGGAAATAATAGCCTTAATAGGTTCTGATATGTCAGGTTCAACAACAGGCATTTTTCAAAGAATATTTAATTAACCTTTACAGACACAGCATTATAAGGCCTATAAAACCCATCTCCAGGTGGCCTTTTTAAAAGAATTTATAAGAGGGCATAGGGGCCAGGCACGGTGGCATATGTCTGTAATCCAAACAGCTTGGGAGGCCGAGGCAGGATGATCACGAGGGGGTCAAGAGCAAGAAATATCATTCTGGGGCATGTCCCTAGTGACCTACTTCCTCCAAATATGCCCCACTGCCTACAGTTTCCACCACCTCCTTGTAGTCTTTTCAGTCATCAATAGATTAGTACCCTGATGAGGTTAGAACTTTCATAATCCAAGAATTTCCCAAAAGGTCAACCTTTGAACATTGATGCATTGGGAATCAAGCCTTCAATACATGAGACTTTAGGGGAAGTCTAGATCCAAAACCACAGTAGTTCCTTATTGTATGAAAAATTGGCCCTATATGGGGATTTTCTAAATTGATGCCATTGTTATAAGAATACATTCCTTGGAGAAAGAAATTAATTTGAATAGGTATCACCACTTGCTGCACAAATCTGAGTAAGCTTTAGTCTGTTCATCTGTGAAGCCAGCTTACAATTCAGAGTTGATGTGATAATTAGATAATATGTATAAAGGACCTGGAACATAGTAAATTCTCAAGTAATAGAATTTACTAAACTTTTGTTTTCCTTTTTGACTTATTACTCTAATTGCAGAAACAGGGTGATTTTTAATAGGATTTTTAGTACATTATAGTTATACATAAGAGTGTAGTTCATTTTGACATATTTATAAATACATATAACATAGTTTTCTCCATTTAAGTCACCAGTACTTCCCCTTCCCCTACTCTCCTCCCGTCCCCTAGTCCCCTGCTTCTACTTACTGATCCTCCTACTGTTTTCATGATATCATTGTTTTAGTAAGCTTTTTCATTGCCGTGACCAAAAGACTTGACAAGAACAAGGTAGAGGAGGAAACATTTATTTGGGGCTCACAATTTCAGAGGTCTCAGTCCATAGATGGCTAGCTCCATTGTTCTAGACCCAATTCAAGGCAACATATCAAGGGGTGTGGGCCTGATAGAGGAAAGGTGCTCAGCTAATGATGGAGTCAGGAAGCAGAGGGAGGGGAAGGGGTCACAAAGAAGATGAACCCTTTAAGAGCATGCCCTTTAGAGGCCCACCTGCTCCAGTCACACCCTCCTCCATAGAATTACCACCCAGTCACCATTCAAACTAAGATGGACTGAATAGGTCACAACTCTCATAATCTAATCATTTCACCTCAGAATATCCCTGCATTAACAGGAGTTTTAGGGAAACATCCAAACTGTATGTTATGAATCTATCAATGGATCAATCCATGATGAGGATTCATCTCTCATGATCCACTTCCCAAAAGCCCCACCTCTGAATATCTCTACATTAACAGGAGCTCTTGGAGGACATCGCATATCCAAATAATAATATTCTGCCCCTGGACCCCAAAAGCTCATGTCCATCTCATAATGCAAAATTAATTTAGTTCACCTGCAAGAATCCCATAGTCTTTACAATCTCAGCATTACCCAAAAGTCCAAGTTCAAAGTCTCATCTGAGACTCAAGGCAAACTCTTTGCTGTGAGCCCCTATAAAACCTCTGATATGCAGTGGCACCAAGTAAATATCTTATTCCTAAAGGGAAGAATAGAAGCATAGAAAGAAATGATGGGACCAAAGAAAGAGTGAAACCTAGCCAAGCAAACTGATTCTACAACTCCTCATATATCATCTAGGACACATGGTGGCAGGATGTGCTCTCCAGAGGGCTTGGACAGCTCCATATGTTTGGTCTCGCCAGTTACAGCTCACGTGGCCTTTCTTTTAGCCTGGCTTTCTCTGCATCCAGCAGCTTTTCTTGTCAGACAGTCCATATTAGTGGTATCTCTTAATTCCTGGGATCTTCCATCCAAGTTTTAGCTTTTCCTTCACAGCTTCATGCATCACCATCTCAAGGGCAGCCCACAGGGACTTTGACCTTCTTACATTTTTCTTGGACTCCTAGGCCTGCTCTGAAATTTCAGTTGAACCCTCCATGACCACTTAACTTTAGCATCCTATATTCCTGCAGAACCAGCATTATATGGATAACATCAAGACCTGCCACCATCTTGTACAGTAGCTGGAACCACAGCAGCAGTGGCCTATGAGAAACTGTGTGGCTCAGCATGGTGAAATGATTTTGAGGGCCCCTGTGAAAGCAGGGCATCCCCATGATCTCTTATCAAAGGAATTTTCTTTATGCTGGAGCCTGTAGTGTGTGTGGTCTTGAATATCCCTGGGATGTCTTTGAAGCATCTTTCTGTTGTCTCTGTGGAAATTTATTAGCATCTCTTTAGGGACCATAATCTCTTCAACAACAACACCTTCCTTGGCCCAGCTTTACGTACACTTTTCTGTTAAATCCTTTAACTCTGCCTTCTGTTCCCCATTCTCACAGTAAACCTGACTAAATGGTGCCAGTAATAGTCATTCCACTGACTGAATGCTATGCTGCCTTGAATTGTCCTGTCACATTAATTAATCCATCACTTTTAAATTTAGCCTCACACAAAATCTCAGGACATGGGCAAAATGTAGTCAAATTTATTACCAGAATATAACATGGGGAACCTCTAGTCCAGTTCCCACAAGAGTCCTTATTTCCCTCTGAAACCTCATGAGCACAGTTCACATTCCTATTTGCCTTCTTGTCTTCTGAGCTTCACCCAGAATCACCCATTAAGCTCCACTTGCAACATTCTAAAACTTTTCCAGTTTGCATCATTAACTTAAAATTTCCTCCTACAACAAAGCTTCAAAGTCTCCTGAACCACATAGTCAAGTTAGTCACAGCAATAACCCCACTTCTTGGTACTCATTTCTGTTAGTTTTTGTGTGACTGTGACAAAAACACCTAACAAGAACAACTCAGATGAGGAAAAGTTTATTTGGGGCTCATGGTTTCAGAGGTCTCAGTCCATACACAGCTGACTCCATTGTTCCGGGCCTAATTTGAGGCAGCACATCATGGGGGAATGGCATGGAAGAGGACAGCTACTCCCCTCATAGCAATAAGGAAGAAGAGACAGAGGCAAGGAGGGAAGAGCCTATAGCAAAGATGAATCCTTGCAAGGCACACCCCCAGTGACCTACCATCCAGCCATGCTACACCTGCCTACAGTTACCATCCAGTCAATCCATACAAACTAGAATGGACTAAGTTACAGCTCTCACAATCTAATTATTTCTCCTCAGAATATTTCTTTCTTAACAGGAGCTTTTTGGAGAAACACCTCATATCCAAAACAACATTCCCTTTTTTATTCCCTGCTTTTCTCTAGCTTCTGCACTTGAGAGAAAGCATTCAACCCTTGATTGATCTTACACAGAAAGTAATTCCTATACTTTTTCTGTTGGCATGTATCCAGTGGTTGCCAAATAAGCAATAATCTGTCAATAGAAACTTAACGTGACTTAAGAAGTGTTTCCCATTTTAATAATCGTCCAGTGAGTCCCTTTGTAAAATAAAAATTCGTGTCATTTTGTAACATAGCAAATCAACCACTAATTTTTATACTTTCTAGTTTCACATTTATGTTCAGACATGTTATGCTTCCTTTGAATCCTGGGTAAGGGGTTCTCCTGAATAATGATTTACAGACTCTTCTCTTCTCTTTCTCTTACAGACCTTTTGAACAGAAATGGCTTCATTTTCTCAACCCTGTCATTTAAGGGAAATGTTCTAAATGCATTCTTACCACCTCTTTAAATAAAAACACACTCTATGATGAGTGAAAGGCTGTAGGTCTGAGATTGGGTCAGCCACTAATGTACTGAAGTCACACAGACAGCCCAGAAAGAGGAAATAATTCAAGAAGGGAGAAATATTGGTAATTAGAACATCCCAGCTTTATGGCATTAATAATACTTAAGGGACACTGAGATTTACACATATAATTCAATAGTCTAGTTAAGGAAGAGTACAGCATTTAATCATAAGGGGGAGAAGGACAAGGTTTCCTGATACATTATGGTTGTGATTGCATAGCACAGGGCCAAAATACATCTGAAAGTCATTTCTTTCCATTTCATTACAGTTTACAAATTCCATGCCTAATTTTAGACATTAGCACTCCAGACTAGATGTATAATAGCCTCTATCTAATCCTATGAGCCATTACAGCACAGTTTATAGTATCATCCACAAGAGCTTGGTGGAGACACATTCTCGTTATGAAATGCAGGGCTATAAAGCAGATGGGGGTCCAGGGAAGGCTTCTGACAAACTAAACTGAGAGTGCAACACTGAAACATCACTTTAGTTGAAAGCCCGTAGCAGATAGGGTACTAATTTATACAACTGAGGCATTACCATGACCTGGAAGCAGGAGAGATATAGAACTGAACTTAAGAGATTAATAACAAAATGATGGATGGTAAAGTGATTTCTGGCTTTTGTAATCCTTCAGTTAACTAATAAAACACTGGAAAACAAATCTTATTGTAAGAAACAGGATATCCATAACCTTGAAGCCTCTGGGACCCCTTTAACAGTTACGTTTTTCTGATAAATACGTGCAATTTTTAAAAATCATACTATTGTGTTTGGTGTTTTAAAACCCTGTTAAAATATCAGAATTGTCCCTCCAAATAGCTGAAACACTCACAAAAGAAGGAAAAAGTTTAATTCAGTGACGAGTAAAAGAAAAAAAAAATCTAAGCAGTGGTAGAAATTCAAATTCTAAATAGACTTGCTAATGCTGAAAGTCATCATTGATTTGGAACATACTAACTTGGAATTATTAAAAATCTGAAGAGAAATAAAGTTATGGATTAATATTTTATTAGTATTTTTGAAATATTTGTGAACAATGGAAGAAACATGACAATAGCATGTTTAACCTGCTTATAAAATAATATATTATAGAATATACAATATCAGCACTAACTGTAATCAAATAATTGGCATTATAATTACAAGTAATTCTTATGTTCATTGAAGCAAGCCTAGCAGGGCCTGTACTTGACAATATTGTAAACTTGCTGTTTGTTCTTAACTGTAACATATTTTACCTTTTTGAAGCAGAGGTTTCCATTGAATTGAATGAACTGAGTAATTGTTTCTGATACATCAAGAAGTAGAACAGCAGATGATATATGATATCATGTATACATGGCAAAAATGAGAGCAATGGATACATTTAAATGTAAATAATGTGTAAGGCTACATGATGAAAATGCATGTGGATTTTTTTCTTTGTGCTTCTCTTTACTGGATTTTGTACAACGAAGTTGCATGATTACTGTAATCTGGAGGAAAAGGTTTTATTAGGTATTTAAAATTGGCTTTTCCCTTTCTGTCCAGCCTACAGTAGTTGTTAGATTATTTTCCCTGCAAGAAATTATTTCATAATGCAATTCTATTTAATAAATAAATGTTTCAAAATCTTTAATGCCATCCTTACACTACCTACAGAATTAATTACAAATTCTTCAGCTTGGCACACAAACCACTCCTCAGTATGATTCCAAATTCTCTTTCCAGCCTTATCTCCCAACACTCCCTGCAGGAACCCTGCATTGCAGACAAACATTCCTTGTGTGTTTCCATCCCGGGTTTTTGTTCCTGCTCCTTATGCTTAGAAAGGCTTTCTGTGCATCTCTACTTATTAAATCATACCCATTCTTCAAAGCCCATTTCAAATGCCACACCTCAAGGAAACATTTTCAGATGTATCCAATTGCATGTGATCTCTCCCTCCATTGCATTTTGTTCATTCCTGTTATGGCATTTCTTACATCCTGCCTTATTATAATTATTTGCATAATTGGACAATACTGGTAGAGCTTGGAGGACAGGACTGGGCTCAAATCACTGTCATACTGTGCACAGGGCCTAGCAGAGGGCTTTTGTAAAATAGCGATATCAGTTGAATTAAATTAACTCCAATGCTATGGCAACAAACATGCTGTGGGGTTAGATTATGAAGAACTTGAGCCAAACCTTTTGAGTCAATAAAGAAGGTAAGAACTACACACACACACACACACACACACACAAAGAAGTTTATCTAATATAAGCTCAGAGAGGTAAAATGATTTGTCACACCTCTGACTTTTTTTCTCATGGTTTGATTTTTCTCTTTATTATTATTATTTTAATTACACCTCTGACTTTTCATGATCCACAGTTTTAGGACAAGAACCTACCACATATTTGTCTGTCCTCAAGGGAAACCTGTGAGCATCAACATTGAAAAAAATAACTATGCCCCCATCTAACATTCCAAAATGGATGTTTTCACACATTTCGATGACTGCTGAAGGAAGGAAGGCAGGAAGGCAGGAAGGCAGGAAGGCAGGAAGGCAGGAAGGCAGGAAGGAAGGAAGGAAGGAAGGAAGGAAGGAAGGAAGGAAGGAAGAGCTTCTGTGACCAACAAAACTGAATTAAAAAGAAAGGGAACAGAAGGGACACCTGGTCTCTTATTCTTATTTTCTCTAAATCCCCAGTCCTGAGCATAAGCTTAAAGTGCTTAATTAACGTGTTGAACTAAATTGAACTCCTACACTAATGAAAAATAAAGCATATTAAGAGAAATAATTGCTCAAATACTCTTGTTGGAACAAGTGTTTACCATTTTTAGTATTTAGCGTTTACTTAACATTTAGTATCTGCTGTTATTATTCCATAACATAGTTCCATGATTTTATAGATGGCCACCTGTTTATCTATGTGACACTAACAGAAACCCTTAAAACCTGGGAATAAATCAGGTCTAGACTCCACCTTTCAATTATATTTGCTCTAGTAAAGCTCTTCTGAAAGACAGCAGTCTCAAAGCATCATTTCCCTCATGCATTTCTTCGTTAAGTGAAAGGATTTCAAAGCTGAGTCCAGAGCCAAAACAAATACCTGCCACCAAAGGCAGCAGGAAGAATCTCACTCTGAGAGAGAGAGAGTGTGTGTGTGTGTGTGTGTGCGCGCGCGTGTGTGTGTGCGCGCGCGTGTATGTGTGTGTGTGTGTGTGTGAGAGAGAGAGAGAGAGAGAGAGAGATCTTAACTGGTTTATTTTTTTAACAAATTTTTTAGATAAAGAAAAGGAAAAGGTGATTTTTCTCTTTAATGAAAATAGGAAAATAATATTTTCTGTAACAAGATATGAAATGATTCAATAGACCTAAAGTGACATGGAGAGCATGATTGGGTTACATAAATACGAATTCACTTCTTTGAGTGTAGGAAGCCAAATATTTCAGTGGAAAGTTCTTTCACATCCATCTTCAGAAGCCAACATTTACACTTCATCATAAAAAGTGCTCTCATGCCACAAGTAACCAAGCTTGAAATCAGACAAGCAGCATTTTGGCTTACATATCATACATGTAGAACAAATTAGCTTTCTTGATTTATCGTGGAAAAAAGTGATAGTTTTTGAAAACCAGACTCTACTGAAAAATTGACCTTTCAGTCTACAAACATACCATTTAATTTACAAGAGAAGTAAACCCTTTTGAATTGTATTTACCCAGTTACTTTAATAAAGGTTAGGCCTTTCAAAAACAATTGTAAATGTGGCATTTAGCGTCTCATATTTTCTGAAGCATTACATGGATCTTGGGATTCAAAGGAAATAACCAAGAAAATAATAACAAAGCAATATTAGGGTTCTCCCCAGAGTAAACTAAAATGTACAGTCTACAGATTAAAATCACAGATTTTTAAATTTTACTTTTTGAAGAGTCACTAGCCTCATTGGGTTTCAGGAAATGTCATTAACATCTCCTTTGGGGAAAAGATGGCTGATACATTCATTAATTCATTCATAAAGCAAAGCTTATTACTGATACACACTGGTATTAGTTACTGAAAGCTGATGATTATTAAAATATGGAAACACCATTGGGTAATGAAAAATGCAGTAATTAAAATCTAAGAGGTGAAATCTCACACTAAAATTCAGAAAGGTTTAATTTTACTCTTGTTTCAGAAGTCAAATGTGCAAGTTATTATTAAACCACTGTATTTGAAAGTATTCAGCTTTTTACTTAACATTTATCAGATGTTTACTGTATATTTAGTTCTTTTATAAAATTATTTATACTATTATTATCATCACATAGGATTCAATATGTCTGAATATAATACAATTTGTTCAAGAACACAGCTTCTGATGAAAACAGCATAGACTCTGCAGACAGACACACCCATATTCCAATCTTGGCTCTGTTGTTTTCTAGTTTGTGACTTTGGGCAAACGACTCACCCTTTCTGAGCCTCAGTTACCTTATTTTTAAATTGAAGATAAAAATTCCTACCCAACTAGGTTGCTGAGCCAGTGATATAGGTAAACAGCACAATGCTTAGCACATTGTAAATGTTAAGTTCCTTTTTCTTTTTTTCATACTTTTACCAAGTAAGTAAACAAATCAAATCTGTACAATTGAATGGAATAAAAAGAATTAAAATAGTTAAATTCCATGGAAAAATAAAAACCCACATATGTCATTTGGACTCCTTAATATGTAAGTTTCTTTCTATTCCTATGTGAAATGATTTAAAAATACAAGAGTTTTCTATGCTTGACATTCCTTCAGAACACAATGGCAAGAAGCCATGACACATTGATAATTCCAAAGAGTTACATTTTGGAATGCCTGTAAGAGGCTCACTCAAGATCATCGCCTAAATTTGGTAAAATTTCTTCATTTCTGGGAAGACATCAGCATTAGGCAATTTACTTCTGCATGTAAAGCTATCCTAGACCCATTTTGGAATAACTGTCTTGTAATGTAGACAGTAAGGTTTCTTCACTGGGTTTTCCAAGGTATTATCTTAGAAATATATGGTAGAAACCCGGGAAAATACCTACTGATTCTAGCTATGCTTTGACCACAGGAATAGCTCTCTGTGTATACAAATCAGTCATTGTCTCAGGATTAGTGATCACCAACCCCGCTGGCCACACACAACCACTCGTACTTGGACTGTTACCCCATGGTTTAACTTGACCTTTCTGGATTTGATCCCATTCTGCATCAAATTATGGTATCTGCCAGACTTCTGCATTTTTCTGTACTTAGCATCCAAACGTATCCTGGTCATGCCCAGTTCCAAATTCTGACAATCTTATCTTGGTTTCTTCTATATTCATATTTCTTAGACAACCATAATTCTAAAACACTTCCAAGGGCTATCAGAATAGAAATGATTTAACAAATGCATTGAATGGATGGGAGTGAGTTGATAAACATACATTTGATCATCAAAGAGAGTATACTAAAGAAGGAGGTAGAAAATTCAGCCTATTGGAACTAACCTGATAATTGAATAACTCAATATATTACTGTTAGATTAATGCTAATCTTATGATTTACTAATATCAAGACAGGGAAGAAGAATAAATATTGTACTATGTTTTAATGTAACACAAATACCTAACTCGCAGATTCTATTCTCTGAGGGTTTATATGAATTTTTCAAATTGACATAAAAATGGTTTCAGCTATCTCCTGCTCATTAGATCTGACTCGCCACCCCTCCAAAATCTCTCTTGTCTGAGAGTCAATGAGAAAAAGATATATTGTTCATTAATAAACTCTTCCCAGAAACCTATCATAAAGCAAGGTGCTACAGTAGGCCCTAAGGTGGCATCAGAACTTTCTGACAAGATGCCAGTCATCATCTATGGGAATTTTTTCCCAAGTTTTTCCACAATTAAGAATTAAGAACCCTTGCCCACCTGCCAATTATCCATGGTGTAGTCATCTTGCCACATTTTCCTTATTTCTGACCTTAGCCACTAATCACCATCATAGCTATTAGTTAGAGAGTATTCAGAAATTATAAAATGTGGACTTGAAGGCCAGATGCTTCCCTCAGATGTGTTTTGTTTGGCTTGCGCAGCACTGTTCTAAATTGTGCATGTGAATTCTCTTAGATTGGATGGATCCTCCCCAGTTTGCGTTTCCCACAACTTCCTATTATAGAGCCAGCCAATTTCTAACATTGTGTTATCTATTAATTAAGTAAGTACTTTATTTTAACAGGGCCTGATGCTACCTATTTGTTGTTGGTTTACTCCAATTACAGTCCTTGTAGCAACCTCCATCCTTCCTAAAATATCACAGCAATCATACAACCTTCTGACTGTACCCCAGTGATTTTATTCCAATGGGCTCAATGTTCCCATTGCTAGTGATCTTCATTGCTAATTGCCTCACTGTAGCTAAACACGTTGCCAGCAGAAAGAATGGAACAAATGAAGCAAATCTCCTAAGGAAACTGATGACAATATTAGTACTAGGAATCAACACAGGCCAGAATGACATCCCAAAGGTCATACAACACTAGAAAAACTGGTATCCACCATCACCAGCTTTCAGGAAGCAAGATCAAGGTAGGAACCATTGTTGGGATACATCTCTGGCCACTACAGAAAGTCAGGCAAAGAGGCCACATCAAAAACTTCATTCCTATTTGATCCTCTTGGGAGATTCAGAGAAGGAATCTGAGCACAAGAAGAATATTAAACTAATAAAAAAGGGGTGCTGGACCTGGCACTGTGTGAACCAGGTAGTGACCTTGAATTACATTATTCATGCATATGTGTTATTTTGAGTTAATTAAAACTCCATAAAACAATGTTAATGATTCCTTTCTGTCATGTAATTGATGCTGCTTCTTTTATTCAACATTGCAATGAAAACTCATTGGCTCCTAGAAGCCTCTGAATATTCAGCTCAAAGTCATCAACAGAGGAAGCCATGTTAGATGATCTCAAAATCCCTCTTTATGCTTCTCCAAAAGGCTCTCTGCTGCAGGAGGGACTTTCTGACCTCTGGTTTCTAGTTGGGCTCAGCTGAAGAGGACCTCCAGTAGGAAATGGGAGGGAGAGGAAGGAGTAAAGTCACAGTATTTATTCCCCTTGATCCCTCCTTGCAGGGTCCACTAAGAATTATGGAATTATCTTATATAAATATGCCCTCTATTTTCTGTGAGACCCTGACAAACACAAAATGTTTATAAATGAATGAATGATCTTTTTGGCTGTAGTCTCCTCAAATGAATCCAGATAGCCCTTATTATTCAATCACAGTTCACTGCTGATTTAAATTTGCTTTGAACACCTCAATAGAATATAGACTCCTTCAGGACAAGGAATGGATAAGGTAAGGCCATGATCTGCTAATAAACCTACATATTAAGTTTGGACAGAGACTTCAGGTGTTATATACTGCTGCTGGTAATGTGGTAAAAATCCCATCTGGCAGGCAGAGGAGGACATCTAAAGGATAAACAATAGTTAATTGGTAGTAGTCCACATGATCAGTTGGTATTAGGGACACAATACCAAAGTAGTTTCTGTCTCCTGTTTGGTATTTCATTTACTAATTCACTTACTAATTCATTCATTTATTCAATTTATCACCTATTGAATGAACTTTACCAAGTACATGAAAAGTCTTGTGGTGAGTACTTGGGAAATTGAGATAAATGAGACATAGTTCCTGCCATCAAATTATTTAGATGGAAAATAGAAACAGGAAACCTAAGAAAGGGTGTTATTTAAATAGTCTCTAAAACTGACTATGAGCCTGACAGCAGCTATCAGAACTCAGACACTGGGTTGGAATTCAGGAAGCATTCAGCTCGGTAGGAGGGGGCACGCTGCTGACAAAAATCAAGATAGGGGCCAGTCCTACGGGAATGAAAATGTTGGGCAGGCTACCAAGATAAAGTCTCAAGCACAGGATATAAGCTATTAATCAGAGCCAAGATATAAAGTAAGGACTGGCTCTCAGAATAAGACAGTTGGCCAATTATCAGAATAGGAAGGAAAGGTCAGGGCTAGCCTGGTAATAAGGGGAATTGAGGATGAGTAGGAGAATATTGGTCTGGAACTGCTGAAAGCCTCTGGCAGGGATACATCCTAGAGTCAAAATGAACTGCTACTCCTGCTGATAGAAGGCAGGAGGAGGGAATCCCAGCAGAAAAGAAAAGAAGGATGCAAAGGCTTATCAATTATCATGGGATCACTGGCTGGTAAACTGCCATTCAGACAGATGTAGAAATAAATGAGATAGCTACAAAATGCCTTGTTCCTTTGGAACACAGGACTTTGCAAGATGGGAGGTACATCATCAACTCAATAAAGAGAATTCAAATATCACATATTAAATTACTCATAGCATTTACAGAGTTAGCACAAACGTACAGTATTTAATACCTTGAATATCCTTGAAAACTGTAAATTTCTGTTTTGAAAATCAAATATTTTAAATCCACTACAGGGACATGCTGTTTAATTAAACCATGAAGCTAAATCTTTTGTAAAGTTAAGAATCTCTTGTGTTATATGAATAATTTCCCTCTTGATTATATTTGTATATTTGTCTATTAGATCCCCTCAAAGTTAGAACCTTTCAGGATAAGAGGTAATGTTGGACTGAGGCACCGCTCATGAGAGTTCAACATGCCCATACTGCCAGACTCAGGATGTGACATTTAAAGGGCAGTGATTCAAGGTTGCTTCCATTGCCCCACAGTCCAAACAAGAGTAACACAACTTCATAGACAAATTCACAGATGTTCCAAGGCAAAATGAAGTCTTTCAAACACAGAACCACACTGGGCAACAGCCAGACTGAGATCAGGGAGTATAGGGATTGGAGAAGATCTCATCAGAGAAGCAGCAACAGTATCCATTCAGATCATAAGGCAAAGATAAGTGACAGAGAGAGGTGAGGGCCAGTGGTTGGAAGATGAACAGATGTCACTAATGCCAAGCAGAGCTGGTGCCTGAATTGAAACTGAAAAATGGGTAAATGAATTAAGAATATAAAAAGCAGAATATTGCTTAAAAATAAGATTGCATTGGTTTAAAAAATAGTGGAAGAGTTCATAGAGAAAGAGAAAATATGGAAATTTTAATACATCTGGAAGACCAAAGTTTCCCATTTGATGAAACTGAGGGAGTTCATGGAATGCAGTACTTTCATTGCCAAGATAAGGTAAACTAGGATGGTTGGTCACCCTACCTGTACCTGGCCCTGGGCAGTAGGAAAGCCAGGTGGAATTAAAGATGGAAAGCTTTGGACTGGGATCTAGCTCAGTAGTAAAATGCTTGCCCCGCAAGAATGACAGTCTGGGTTTGATCCCCAGTTGCAAAATAGAAAAGATAAAAGAGATGGAAAGCATTTAAAGTAGTCACGACTAGAATCTAGAAATACTATTTAATCACTACTTCTAGCATATTAGTTTATATTAGTTTCTTATTTTTGCTGCAACAAAATACCAAAAACTGAGTGGCTTAAAACTACACAAATTTATTAACTTACAATTCTGGAGGACAGAAGTCAGAAACAGGTATAAATAGGAGGAAACCAGGGTGTAAATAAGGCTACAAGTGTCTCTAGAGGTTCTAGGGGAGAATCTGTTTGCTTGCCTTTTTCCAGCTTCTAGAGCTGCCTTTGTTGCATTTCTTGACTTGTAGCCACTTCTTTCAGCTTCAAAGTTAGTAGTGTAGAACTTTTAATCTCCCTAGTTCCATTTTTACATTGACTTCTCTTTCTCTGGCTCTTTTTGTCCCTCTCTTACATAGTTCTTATATTGGACACTGTCCAATAATCTAGGATAATTTCCCCATCTCAAAATCCTTAACTTGATTACATTTGCAAAGCCCTTTTTATCATTTAAGGTAGAATTCACAGATTCTGGGTATTAGGTGTGGACATACTTGAGAGGTCAGTTTTGAAGTTAGGAGCAGCAAGCCTGCCAGAAACTTGGAAGAGTAGTGAGAGTTGAGTTAGAATTGTTCAACTCTGCTTCAACTCTGTCTATTCCTCTTAATATTTTCCCCAAATTCACAATTCTTTAATAATAGAGAAAAAGGAGAAAATAGAAGACAAGGCAGTTGAGAGACTGAAGGGAAAACAGGAGGCCCTACAATTTTGCCACAAGCACAGAGGACACACAGTAAATAGGCCAAGAAAAAAGAGAGCAGGAATACTTTCCTCTTTTATAATGGACATGATAAAAGGGAGTTTGGCCTGTAACATTTAATTTGTTTATTCCTCCCAGTTGGGAGGCTAATACCATATCATTTAGCCTGTGCTTTAGAAAAGAATGGAAAACTACCTTAGGAAAATTCACTGTGGTCACCAAATTCGTGTTGTCAAATTCATCCCCCCTGCTTTTTGAGGGACAGGAAAAAGTGTATGTGTAAAGCTATTCAACAAAACCAAATAGTCTCTAATATTGAAAGAGGAAAGGATAAATGGTTCAGTGGAGGTAGAAAGAGTAGTTATGAGAAGTGAATGAGAGTCCAATTGTGTTGAGACTGGATCTTCATAAGTTGTAAATGCATTCCAGGAGTGCATGGGATCTATTAACATCAATAGATTGGATGGTTTTCATTAGCCTGGCAAACATTTGTTAAGGTCCTACTGTGCTCTAGGCACGAGACTAAGCTCTTACATATTAACTCACTTATTTTCCCAGCTGTTCTGCAAGGTAATTGTTGTTATTCTTATTTGGAAGATGCTGAAATTGTTGGAGAAAGTTTGAAAATTCACCCAAATACCACACAGTTAATAAGTGATAGAGCTAGGAATTAAAGCCAGGTCTTCTGTCCCGAAGTCCTACATACTTACTAGGACAGAACAGTTATTTAATCACAGTGTCTTCCTTTGCCACTATTATGCTGCCTTGGTTTCCACCAATGTTACAGAAAAAGATGCGATCTGGGTAAACTTAAATTGAAATAAGCACAAAATTCATTAGAATATTTATGCATAGAAACTAAGTCTCATAATAGACCCATTCCACAGAGAAACAGCTCTGATAGGTAGGCAACTGCATTAATGAACATATGAGAAGACAGAATGGACTAGGAAAAAATACTTCTGGAAGATTGCTGCTCAGAGCCTTACATCTAATGCAAGTAATGCTTATAAATATATTTACTAGTGTATGGACTGAAACTCAAGACCAAATTACTCTGAGAAATTCAACTATAGTGTTAACATTTATAGCTCTCTGATACCTGTTTTCTGAATAGTTCCTTCATTCCCTTTACCCAAATGAGAAAAATAATTGTCTTCATTTCAAAGGTAGGCATAGTAATGAGGATTAAAAAGAGAGACAAGGAATCCCTGTGGATCAGTGGGCCAATCTGAGTAACTTTTAGAATTTGATGCAGGTCGAATAGTAAAGCTAATATATCAAGGCTATTCCTTTCCACCTATTCTAATTCCCTCTATAGAAATCAATTAGGCTACATTAGATTTTAGGAACCCCTAAAGGAGTTTCTACTTCCTAGAAAAGGGAGAGGAATTCAGAATGAGAGACTTAGTATGGGGAAACAGGTAATTTCAAAGATTCAGGAGATAAAAGGTCAAATTCAAGGAACAGAAACAGTCAAAGCATTTGTCTCACTGAACTCTTCACCCCACGTAGAAAATTCTTAGTTTGAATAAGTGAAAACAAGTTAAGCCATGGTTAAGAAATCAAAAGGACTCCTACAGTGGAATACAGAATGACCCCAATCATCAGCCAAGAATACAATATAGAGCAGGTTACCTCTGGGGCTTCTCTCCAGGACAAGGTCAACCCTAGACAGTCTCTTTGAACTTTAACTAGCCTTCTCCTTCTGCTATTTGCCTCCATAAGTGCCCAGTGTCTAGCAACCTCACTATGTGCATGGCAGCAGCACTAGTAGGGGTTAAATTGATTGGCCTGATGGGGCCAATCCGCTTGTTCCCAATACTTTCCAATGACAATGACTTGGTAATCAGTATCCAGCTAATATATTACCTAGTAAATTCTTTTGCTTTAACCCAACGGAGTGTCACTAATGGAGAAATGTCAGACAATGTGATTGACTGTTTCAGAGATGGGTCTCTAAGATGCAGTTTAAATAGTGAAAGCCAATAACAAGCTAATGGAGAATCCCTCCCACATTTTAACATCAGATTACTGACTAAAGAGGATTCCAAACTTTTACCAAAGAAAAGGGAAAAGAAAGCACTTTCAATGAAAAAATAAAGTGATGAGTCTTTTCCAACACTGGTTTCTGTTTGGGTCCAAGTACAAGGTCCTCAGACATTGGACTGGTGGGAAAGAACATTTGCACCATCCCCAAAGCCCTAAGGCAGATTGGATTTAGGAAGAATTTGAAAAGAGGAAAGCAAACAAACAAATACGTAAACAAATAAAATCCCTAGCAGGTCCTTCAAGGTACCAGTATTCCTATTCCTTAGCTTATATGAACTGAAGACCTCTATCAAATGCAAAATCCTTGAAAAGGGCAAAATCCTTGAATGGCATTATCACATGTGAAGGCATTTTTACAATGATTTTGAATCTCAAATTTGATTGTGCTTGAGAGACATCCTTGAGAGAAAAGGCCCAATGTCTTAACATCATTATGGGCAAGAAGTCTTGCTTACTTCCCGGGTATAGGGCCCTGTGTCCCTGGACAAGGAGTGCATAAGTGAGTGAGTTGCAGTAGGGGGTGGATCAAGAAGGTAAAGAGGAAAGAAGAGATACTGAAAGTGGAGGGGGAATTCAAGAGAAAGGTCACTAACATTGCCATCTTCTTGAGTCTAGTCCAGGTATTCCAGTGGAGGAAGAGGGATTTACAAACTTCCTGAAGTCCCTCCTTAGGCTTAAGTGCTCCCTCTACTAGGCTAACACTAAAAACGCTCTTTTTGTCAAATCATCTGCTGCCTGTTTATAGAAAAAGACAATAATAAATCTCCAAGCCAACTGGAAGAGGATTTGTGCTATATTTTAAATCAAGCTTCTGCCATGTCATATGTCAGTTGGAGAGAATGACAGCAAAAGACTAGCAGAATCCAGCTGAGCTAGGTATCTCATAAAAATTTCAGTAAATCACTGTACCCACCCAATCTATCATTCCCCAAATAAAGCATTTTCTAATTATGGATAGGAAGTGAGGGAGGCGGTACTTCATTTCCATAAACTCAGACAAAAAACTGAACAAATCAAGTTGATCTCAACTACATTTCAAAGACGAAGTCCTAGTTGGCTTTCTGTTGATTTCCTCTTTAATCACAACAAACTATTTTAAAGCAAGACCTATCATTTATGCAAGGCAGTGTTTCTGTTTACAAATACAATACATATCCATTTCCTTTCTTAGTTCCAAAGGCTCAAGAAATTCACAATTTTTCAAAACGCCTGTGTCTACCTAGAACTAAATTGTTACGTGTCTATTAAGGGTCCTTTGTTTCTAAGAAACAATTGCTTTATAGTTCCATCTGTGTTAATTTTTAACATTTCCCTTTAAAGGAATAAAAACTATTTCTTTTCAAATAGTCATTTCAGACTTTTCACTTTCAGACCAGCCTTAGGTTCCATTTTTTCAAATAAGCTACATTCTTACTTGATTTTGATACTTGATATGTTCCTGAAAATTGATTTAAGATAAAAGTTTGTAATAAGCAATAGTCTGGATCCCAATGAGTTAATAGATTCTACTAGTGAATACTAAAAGGGGGCTTTGTGAAGGAAGAAAGTCCCTAAACAAAAGGCTAACTGAAGATAAATATCCCCACTGTCAAACACCAGCTGGGCCCAAAGCTTTCTGTTTATGTTAGAGAGACCTCTGTCTTATAAATGTGTCCTTCAGCCCCCCAGACCAAGCATGAATATTTCAGCAAAGAAATTTCAGAAAATCTTTGCTAGCCTTTTCAGAAAATAAAATTTAAAAATTGAGACAGATGGACTATTTAAGTCTCATGAATTATTTGTAATTTGAAATGTTGATTGTAAAAGGATATTTGTATTTCAATCACCTATGCTGCCATTTAGGAAATTTAGTCCTAAGGGACTCAAAAATTGTGAGAGTTTGAACTGCCATTGACATTTACACTAGAAATAGAGGAATGGTGACTTAAGAAATGGTTTGTGTGGGAAATGTGATCTGGAGCAACAGAGAACCTATTAAAACTATTTGCTCTTCCTTTCTGCACTTTCCCCTACATCTACTCTCTCCAGCTAAGGAATGAATTCCCAGTTTTAGGAAAGTTATACTAGGAAACAAAGATCACCAATGATCGAAGTCATTTTTTTCAAAACCTTGATATTTTGTAAATAATAACAGTAAAAGTAGGAGAAATAAGGTTGCTATCATGACACTTAGATTTTAAAAAAGGAAAGAAAAAAAAAAAAAGGAAAGAAAAATAGTCCTCCCCAGTATGAGCTTGGAATTAGGCATCAGGGGATTTTTAATTTTAGCATTAACTAAATAACTAGCCAAATAATTGTACTCACTCCTCTTGACTTTTGTTTTCAATCTATACATAAATTATATTGTTAGCCAATGATTTCTAAAGTTCCTAATAATGTTAAATTTCTACATTTGATAAATGTGAGCTTTTGGAGGAGAGTGCTAATATGTGATAAGGAAGTCAGCCTGAAAACAAAAAGAGGAATGGGTAATGGGGAAGGAAGAGAGCTGTTTGTATATCTGAGCTACAAGAAGTAATCAGCTTATTTCTGTCAACAAAATGCTTAAATCAGCAAACTAGGAAGACGATGTTAATGTCACAAGGTCATATAAGGATGGTTAGTCCTTCGGGTTAACCAAAAGTTGACTCTGGTACATATAGTCACTATCCACATGGACTATCCCATTCCCAACCACTTAGCCCTTGCATGCCCCAAAATCATTTTTGTGAAGATGGCAACACAAAATAAAGTAAAATCAAACATGAATCTAACTGCTACATCTACTTAATATTCTGCCATATTAGAACCTTGTCAGCTCTAAATACTAGGATATAACTGATCTTGTTGGGAGAGGAAATGTTGATGGGTGGATAGGGAGTGATAGTGGCCACTAGCTTGGAGACCTACCAAGTAAGATTTAAAAATCTATTAGTAGATAGTGAGCTATCTATTGAGGCTATTCATTTTACCCCTCCAGAAGTCCCTCATTGAAATTGTCCTGACTCCCCAGTAGCCTATGCTTTCTTTCTTTTAACCACCCTTTATAACTCCCCTAAACTGTGTTCCTTTAACTGAGGTTCATGCAAGATGAATGGTAGCTAATCTGACCAGCCAATCAAATGTGTTATTGAGCATGTACTGCTAATAGTAACATGAAAATATATTAAGAAATATTGCGTTTGTAGTTAAAACTGTCAGCTCTGGAAAAAAGCAAATACAGTTTCTGATCCCTTGCACAAATCATTTAAACCCACTCTGCCTCAATTTCATCATCATAAGCAACTGAGTAGAATTTACCTTATAGAGGTTTTCTGTTATATTACATACAGCATCACATAGAATTCCAAGCATAGAGGTTTTCAATATCTTATGCCTATCCTTTTCTTACAGTTCTCTACTTTTTGACTAAACAATTTAATTGCTTTAACTCCCAATGGTCTTTGGCTTTCATTCCACTCAGCTGATTGAACAATGATCAAGATAAAGGAACCATAAATTCAATATGTTGGCATAAGAATTTGGTTAGCATCTACTAACCAAACCTGCAACGTGGTGCCATATTCTACTGCAGAAATTGTGCTGGTTTCTGATGAATGTATAATAAGTGGCAATTTAATGTCTCCTGATTTGTGGAACACTTTTCCAGAGGTATTTATTGAAACTAATCAACATCTAAGGAAAAGTTATCATAAGATGTAGGAAAAGGAGGGTCTTTAGCTCAGACTAAAGTCATTTCAGGACATATTCACATTTTATTTTAGTGCTCAGGAAATATCTAGGCTGTCTTCCCAAGAGTGGTAATAACACATCTCTCCTACCTTTTCCCAAATCTTGCACAAGGCCTTCCCCCTCTCAGAATAGCTACTTCAGACATTTCAAATTAACTCACCAAAACTCACAGAAACTAACACATCTAAGGGGCAGGGAATGGAGAGGGCCAGATATTAGCTTAGAAATAACTTTGTTCATCAGGTCATAACTAGGACAGCCAGTCGGTTCCTTCAGGGCTTAATTCACAGAAGGGCAAATTTTAATCTTTCGACAAGAGCTGAGAAACTAGCTGTGGCCATCACCTTTATTACTCTAGACAACCAGGGATTCACAGCTGTCAGTATGCCCTCTTGGCACCACAGAAGAAGTCCATTTCAATGGGCAACATGAGAAAAATGGACAAGATTTTGATGGCTGCTTATTAAAGACGCACAAGAGAACCATCCCGGAGCATAATGTTGAACTTTTGGTCTTTAAAACATGACTTTGCAGATAAATCTGGTAACAATACAATTCATGTGGCATCAGACCTCTTCTGAATGCCACAGCTGTTAAGACATATAAGGTTTAGTACCAAAAAAGCCTCTCGGTACTTCTTTTTTATAATAAGGAAAACCACAATATGAAGCTGGACTGACACAGTCTTACCTTACTAATTTGAATGATATAGGGAAAGCTACAGTTAATTAGTGTAAATCTAAATTCTATATTTGTAGATCTATAGGGCTTTCAGACATTCAAACATATCCAATGACTTAAGTAAATATAAGTCCACAAGCAAGGGGTCCTTCCAGGGACTTTTAATGCATAAATAAACATTTTGCATTAACTGCTAATGGCCAGATCATAGTAGAACCAGGAAGTGCAATCCTAAACAAGTGAAAGAGTGGTTTATAAGGACAGAAGCTGCAAGAGAAAGGAAAGGTCTAGAAAGACAAAGAGGAGGGATAATGATTTTCCCAGTATGTTATTTAGGTCCTTTAAATTCAAGGAACAAAGACAGTTTACTTCAGTGAGAAGAGAACCTTTCAGTGTAAAACTACTAAAAGAAATAAGAAATAGCCGGGCGCGGTGGCGTACGCCTGTAATCCCAGCACTTTGGAGGCTGAGGCAGGAGAATCGTGAGTTCAAAGCCAGCCTCAGCCACTTAGTGAGGTCCTCAGCAACTCAGTGAGACCCCGTCTCTAAATAAAATACAAAATGGGGCTGGGGATGTGGCTCAGTGGTGGAGTGCCCCTGGGTTCAATCCTCAGTACCAAAGAAAAAAAAAGAAAAAAGAAAAAGAAAAAGAAATATAGGAAATAGTCTCAGTAGCTCCACAGTCAGAAATTAGGTGGCTTGAATATCTTTTAAAATGTGAAATTTTATTAATTGAACAGCAGTCCTAGGAGTCAAATAAGTAATCAAATTAGTAGACATGTTACTTTCAAAACTAATGATTACATCTCAAACATTTTAACCTTGTTTCTGTTGATCTCTTTCTTCCTGCATCTTTATATGTTGCTACTCTTCTATAAGTGACTTGACAGTCTCCCTCTCAACTATCTCTCTACCCTACGGTTTCTTCTTATTTGTGACTATTATAATATTCCTCTTTGTCTGTAGGTTCTTACCCATGCTATCACCTACTGACACTCAATGTGTTTCTCATACAAGTGCCACAAAAGAGAGGATGTAAGTGGAATGGCCTGTTACTATTAAGTTTAGCATATACTTTTAGGAGAGCTCTTATGCCAAGTTACCCATAGGTCATTAATCTGCCTGGATAACTGAGTTGGGTAATGCCCAGCAAATTATGGCTGGGGTGTTAAAGCCATTTGGTACAACCTATGGTTTTCAGAAGGGGTTATGGGCAATACTTCTCAGTAGGGGCTAGCATACCTGGTCTGCCAAGCGGGAGACAAAGCTTGAGCAAAGGTAAAAAGGCAACAATTCACACATGTATGGGAAATAATGTGAATTTTTCAGGGTACTCCAGAAAGAACCAATAGAACACAGACAGACAAACAGAAAGACACACACACGCACACACACACACACACATATGCAGAGAGTGGGGGAGGAAAGGGGATCTACTAGAGAAGCTGGCTCACATGATTATGGAACTTGAGAAGTTCTATGATAGGTCTTATGACAGCAAAAAGATTTCATCATCAAATCTGAAGGTTAGTTTTGCTGGGTATAGGAGAGCTTGAAATATATTACTCCACGCCCTTCTTGCTTTTAGGGTCTGGGCTGAGAAATTTGCTGATATCTGTAAGGCCCCCAGTGGGGGCCTTAACCAACCAAAATTGATTTTTTCAGCAGTTCTAGAACTTGGAAGTCAAAGTGCCAACAGGTTTGCTTTTCCTGAGATCTCTCTCCTTGACTCAGATGGCAACCTTCTCACTATCTTTCTTCTGTGATATAGTTCCCTGATGTCTCCCTGTATTCCAGATTTCTTCTTTTCATAAGGACATCAGTCATATTGGATTAGGGCCTTATTTTAGCTCTTTAAATGTCCTCTAAGTAGTCACATTCTGAGGGATCAGGGCTTCAACAAAAACAATTGAGGAAGATACAGAGATACAGTTCATGCTATAAAAATCAGCGTGACTGAAGGAAAGGTGGAGGAATGGGCTAAGGAAAGAATATTTGTCAAACATTGGCTACAGCAGGTACTATGCTAGGTGCTTCTGCAATGATTTTCTTGTTTAATTCTCAAAATAACACTTATAAGAATGGTACTTATTATTTATATTTTGTAGAAGAGAAAACTGAAGATCAAATAGCTTATTAAATAATAATTGAATGGAAATTCAACCCCAGGTGTGAGTTTTCCCAAGCCAGTATTCCTGTCATTACATGCTGCCACCTACCATGACTACTGTAAGAGAAGATCTGGAAATTTGGGGATGGACTGTATATTGCTGAAGGCTATAAATGTTGTCAAAGAGTTTGGTAAAGAATAACTGAAGTATTTGAATTGGGGAGGGAGAATACATATGGAAAGTGATATTGTGAGGAAATTAGTGAAAGCTAATTTTGATGGAGAGTTTATAATGTGTCAGATGCTGTAATATGTATTTCACATGGACTCACAGTTCATAACAACATCTTTATGGGACAGATATTATTATCTCCAAAAACTGAGCCATGAGAATGTTAAGTAACTTGTCCAAAAGTTACATAGATTGTAGGCAGCAGAGCTAAGATTCAAACACAAGCAGTCTAGCTCATAAATATGACACATAATGTGAAGGACAAAGCACAGGTAAAAGATTCTGGATACAGGGATACTGATATGAGGGTAATTATAGTCTTGGTGCAAGATGAAGAAGACTGGATAAAGGTGATAAAGCTAAAAAATAAAGGAAGGTATCAATTGGAAAGACACTGGAGAAGGGTCTCTGTTTCTCACTGTTAGGCATGAGACATTTGTAGGGAAAGAAAAAGACCATGTCACTTGGCTGCCAATTCTTTCTAAAAGGAACTGGGTCTCCTACTTATTTGTGTTAGTCAGATTTCTATCACTATAATGAAATACCTGAGAAAAAACAATGGAAGAAGAATTTAATTTGGTTCATGGTATCAGAGGTTTTACTTCAGAGTTGCTTGACTCCATCACTGTGGGTTTGTGGCGAGGCATAACATTATGGTAGGGAAGGTGTGAGGAACAAAGCTATCATCTCATGGCATCCAGAAAGCAGAGAAAGATAGGGAGGAAGGCACCAGGAACAAAATATACCCTTCCAGGGCATGCCCTCAGTGACCTGCTTTCTCTAACTGGGTCCTGCCTCATAGAGTTCCCACCAACTCCCAACAGTCCATTGAATTATAAACCCAGCAGTGGATTAATCCATTGATGAGATCAAAGCCCTCATGATTCAATCCCCTCCCCAAAGCCTCACCTCTGAACATTGCTGCACTGGGGACCAAAGCTTCAACACATGAGTGTTCTATATCCAAACCATAACACTATTCATCCCTGGCTAAAACAGAAGGGAAAAAATGATAGAGTCCTTCAGGTGTGTTTCCCTATAGCAATATTCTAAATCCACATGACTTGTTCTTTCCAATCAAAAGATAGTAATTATCTAATCTCAAAGGAGAGAGGCATTTGACCCACCAAACAAAAGTCTAACTACCATCTATTGTATTTGCTGTTGATTTATACACAATGGCTTATTTAACAACAAGAAACTAACAATTTGGTAAGCGTTAAAATGAAATAAAAAATTTCGGAAATTATGTTCTAAAAGGATGCAGTATCTTGTGCAAAACCATGTGTTTTACCTAGTATTAAAGAGGAAACTGGAATGTACTTGAAAACAGTTATTCAAAGTGGTTGTTGTGAATATTGATGACCTTTACTCTAACAAAAAGGCACATATTTCACAAAAGTATGGAGAAAATTTAATTTTAAAAAAGTTTAGAAATTAGATTCAGTGTAGATGGCCAGACTACAATTGTTGCAGAAAAATGTACTCATGTTTTCTCACATAATATTCATTCACTGGAAAATGGATTTGAAACATTAGCAAATTAATGTTTGTTAAGTTCCTGTTCCTTAGGCACTACATATGTGCTGCCCTATACATCTCTTTTTAATCTAAAGATGGCTTTCACCATCTTTTGAGACACACATTATTCCCCTATGTACATGTATGATTACATGAATGGTATGAGTCTACATCATGTACAACCATAGAAACAAAAATGTGTACCCCATTTGTGTACAATGAATCAAAATGCAGTCTGTAAAAATAAATTTAAAAAAATAAAATAAAAAATAAAAAAGATGGTTTTCACACCATATATCCAATGTAATTATTTTTTCTTCAGTCTTCAGACAAGATGGTTGCTAATAAACACATTTCACTTTGGTGGACAAAACAGGAGGTCAAATGTAGCCAGGCTATTGGATGACTATATTTATTGGCATGAAAGGATGGATGCAGATCCAGCAACAGTTGGGTCAGATGGAGTTTCAGAGAACTAATGGTCAAAGTGATCAGGACTGCAAGGCAAAGTCATGCTGACTTGCAGCACAGGCTACAAGAATGTCAGAGTGGCATTTAATCTAGCCACTTTGCCAAAATTTGGTGCTACAATGATACCTTAAGATAACATAGATAGAAAGCAAAAAGTATTCTCTTTTCCAAGGCTTCTGATGGAACCTGGAAGTGGTGATTTAAAAAACATGACAATTAAGCTAGTTCCTAAACTATTTTCAATTAAATCTTTTCTCTACAATTCTGTGAAATGTGTACACTTCAGAGAGGCTAGGAAGTTATTTCAAAAGAGACTCCTTTTTCCCTGCAAAGATTTAATTTTTTGAATTACTGATAATATCCAGAAAAACATGATCGGGATATATCTATCAATATTTATCTGGATATTGGCAGAAACCTGTAGAACAATTGTGCTTTCTCTGATTGTATATCTTGTTTATTTTCTTTGCAGGAAAGCGATTATGAGAAAATTCATTGCAAAGTACTAATACTTTAAAGAGAAAAAACCTTGGCTTTTCCTTTCACAGGCCAAATTCAACAGGAATCACTGCCATCATTTTTATTCTTTGTGAAGCCCTGAAGCAAGAGCATCCATTCAAAAACAGCAAAGTGGTGCCTCTCTTATCTTTGCTCTGCCCAGTGTCTTAGGTCCCCAATATGAAATTGTAACTGGTCCTTCAACACTTAATTATACTTTCCCAGTCCTTCTCAATGCATGCTTTCTCTTGCAAGTAAAATCATTACTAACAATAAATTTTAAAATGCTTTCAAGCATTTAAAAAACAATGTTTTGCCAAAATGAAATCAAGTTCTTTGGAGTGAAACAGTTCTGCGTTTCAGCCATTTTATGCATTGCATAAACTTAAGAAATTTAATCGCTCAGTTTCTTCAACTGTAAAATGGGAAAAATAATATATTACTTCATATGTTGTGAGAATTAAATGAAACAATGCATATAAAGAGCTTAGCACAACAATAAGTACTCAATCTAATGTTAGGTATTCAAATATTAATAGTAATAAATTTGGCCTATGGAAAAATTTTATCTTTTTCCTTTCTATTTTGCCATTGTAGCAAAGCTAAAGGGACAATAAGAATAAATTACAAGGATCCAAATTTCCTCATGTTCCTCAAACTCACAGCAAGGCAACACCTTTTTCCTGCACTTTCAGAAGTTACTCAAAACTGATTTTGACTCAGGTCTTCATATTTTCACTTAACTGTGATGCATGGTGCTAGGGTTAATCATTCAAATACATTAGGTGCAGTCTAGGGCATTTATACTGAAATACAGAGAGAGCAAGCATACATTTTCCTGGTCACAGGCCTAGACATGCTACTAAAAAGAAAGAAAGGAAAAAAACAGGGGAAAAGGATTATCCTCTAAGCCACCATTCTGTCTAATGAAGTAAATTTAAGTCAGTTAAGTCCAGGTACATTTACAGCTTCTCAGTCTACATTAAATCCTCAGTCATAATCACAATTTTTCCCTTTATTTCACTCTTTACTCCCCCAAGGATCAATCATCAGCTCTGGGTATGTGTATAGACAGGGAGACAGTGGAAAGGAATGGCACTGTGTTGGCCTTGGTTTCTTACTGCTCCAGATGTAACTCATCTCTTCTGATTTTAGGCATACATTGCACAATGCTTTCTTGAATCAGTTGAAATTTGCTGTTTAAACAAACCACATCAAAACTTAGTAGCTTAATATAACAACGATTTATTTAGTTCACAACTCTGTGGGTAAGCAATTTGGACTGATCTCAGCTGGACTCAATTATGCATGCATCTAAAGTCAGCTGGCAGTCAAGGACCTCACTCATGTGTCTGGAGACTGGCTGGCTGTCAGCTGGGATGAGAGAATAACTAGACCACATGTCTTTCATAATCCAACAGGCCAATCACACAGTGATCAAGAATTCTAACAGAAGCAAGGGAAGGAAAACCCCAATACATAAAAATTCACCTCATTTGCTGAATCAAGCTACATTACAAAGCCTAGAGACAATGTGAAGGGTGCTGCCAGAGTATAGAAACATGAAGATAGGACTAAATCAGAAGCTATTACTGTGTCAACATGAAACAAATGGAAATGGATTGTTTTATGGATATTTAGTGTCAATTCAGCCAGCAAGAAGTATTACATAGCCCAAACCATGGCAGAGACTATACAAATCATATGTAGAATCCTCTTGTCCAGTTAAAAGCATCTTAGAAATACATTGACTTGCTTTCTCTTTCTCTCAGGTAACTTCCCCACCCACTTCAGAGGACCACAGGGACATTGATATTATCTTCTCTGTTCCTAGAAGGTTCATAAACTTAGGGGTAGGGGACTGGCAGGTGGTATGAGTAGCAGAGATCCACCTCTGTCTTTTTTCTTACCTAGACCTACCACACAGTACAACTGTACTATAATACTGCTGCATTGGATGAAAGGAAGTAGATTTTTCTACCACAATTCCCAGATCACTGGTCTCCACTTGGGATTTAAAACTCAAATCCTTCCTCCTTTCATTTCCTCAACTATTAAGTGGGTATTTCCATCATGTTTTATCATCCCTGAGATTTGAACCAAGAGGATGGGAAGACAGAATACAAACCACCCAAATTCATGCCTAATATTCTTTCTACCATTCCAAAATTCTGTGCTCTTATTCTCTGCTTCAAAAGTCGTGTGTGTGTGTGTGTGTGTGTGTGTGTGTGTGTGTGTAGTGGACTTTTGATAAGGTGGGGAGAATATGGAAAGGCAACAGAAAAACTGTTCAGACTAATTTTGCATTCTTCCTTTTTCTTCTTAGTTATGTCTAAATTAGTGGGTTTTTCAAATTTAGTGATTAACATTTTCCCACCTTCATTCCTAACTCTGTGAATTCTGAATTTTTACAAATAGGTGCTATCATTCTGGATGCACAGATTCTGGACAGACAATCTTGCCCTCTGAATTATGCCACAACCAAAAAGAGACTCCACAAGGCTCCCATGAAGCTGGCAGAGGCCTCATATAACTTGTAGGGAGAAAAATTTGGGGAGCAACTACATTGAAGTATCCAAATATAATGATTTGCTAAGGGAGAGAAATGTAGAGATATAATATCTTGAAGCATTAATAGATGAATTTTCATTCTCTTTTTATCCCTCATTACCCCTCAACATTTCCCATTAGAATTAGACCTTGAGGCTGAGGCTTTTTACCTTGGGCAAGGACTTAGTGTATAAAACAGAGTCACATTCATAGAGTTTACTTTGGAATTAGATCTCTAAAACCCTTAGCAGAGCCACTCTCTCAAGAGATAAAGCTCTGGATGACAAAAAGTCAAAATTTTTGAAAGAAAAAAGGGACAATGGGCAGGATAGGGATAGCTTCACCAGACTGAACAGGGGAGAATGGGGGAAGGGAGGAGGGATGAGAATGGGAAAGACAGTAGAATGAATCAGACATAACTTTCCGATGTTCATATATGAATACACGACCTGTGAAACTCCACAAAATGTACAGCCACAAGAATGGGAAATTATACTCCATAAATGTCTAATATGTCAAAATACATTCTACTCTTACATATAACTAAAAAGAACAAATAAAAAAATTTTAAAAGATACTAATAGTTTAATACAAAAAAATAAGAGGTTTTAAATATCAAAAGTTTAAAGACTAAGTGTAAAGCCTACAAATTATCTCGTAGGTAAGAGATTTAGAAAGAAAGTACGATAAAGATTTTATTTTTCACATCAAGAATGAAATTAAGTTAGATTCCCTGAGGAGGGAAGGAGAGTTAAGACTAACTTCTGGAAGGGGTCAATGAATACCCTAGAAATATTTGGGGAAAATTGAGAGCAGAGGCCTGTGATTCATATTCATACTTGAGTTTGAATAGGCAGCAAGTCTTACAAAAATGGTGGCCAGACATATCAATTTAGAAAAGGCCAGAAAGTTCTCCAAATATCCTAAAACTCAGAGGGTGAGTAGCTATGCCAAAATTTTCTGTGCCCTCAAAAAGGCTACAAATAGTTCAGAGATATATAGTGGATTATAAGAAGCATTGAATTTCAAGGAAACTCAGAGTGAATTCCATGTCAACAGTACAATATGTAAGTCTGGTAGGACTATGGACATTAGGAGACATTGTAGTAGGGATGAAGAACAATAGCTAAACTATAGTAGATGATAGGTTCCCCTCACCAGATATCAACAGAAAATTATAACAAGCAAAATATTCTTCCTCTTTTTGGGACTTGAATGTTATGATTTAGATATGAGGTGTCACCTAAAAGCTCATGTGTGAGAAAATAAAATATAATTCAGAGGTGAAATGATTGGCTAATGAGAGGGTTAACCTAAACAGTGCATAAATGCACTGATATGGATTACCTGGGTAGTAACTATAGGTAGGTAAGGTGTGACTGGAGGAGGTAGGTCTCTGGGGGCATGGCTTTGGGGTTTGTATTTTGTCTTTGGTGAGCAGAGCGCTCCCCCTCTTCTTCCTGGTAGCTAAGTCCTGAGATGCTTTTCTTTACCCCATCCATCCACCATGATGTTCTGCCTTACCTTAAGCCCAGAACTACGGAGTCAGCCAACCATAGATTCAACCTCTGAAACTGTGATCCAAATAAATTTTCCCTCTCCTACATTTTTCTTCTCAGGTGTTTTGGTCACAAGTGATGGAAAAGCTGACTAAAACACCCATATAATGAGGATTTGTAACAGATTTTTACCTGAAAAGACTGCTTAATCATTAATCTCACTAAGAGAACCTTAAGATTTCTAAAACTGAGCAGAATAGGTTCTTCAAAGAGTAATAGGGGAAAGAGAATCACATTTTACTTATTTTAATTAGACTACAGTATGTAGTTTCCTGTTGTAAATTACCACAAACTTAGTGACTTAAAACAACAACAAAAAATTATCTTATTGATCTCAAGGTGAGTTCTAAGTTCAGGTGTTACCAGGGCTGCATTCCTTCTGGAAGACCTAAGAAAGAATCTGTTTCTTTTCCTTTTCCAGTTTCTAGAGGCCAGTTGCATTCCTTGGTTCATATCCCCTTTCTTCATCTTTCAGGAACATAACATATTTAACTCCTCTTCTCTCCTCCTCCTCCTCCTCTTCCTCGTCTTTATGTGTCTCTCTCACTCTCTCTTCCACACTTCCAACATCACTTTGCTTCCAACATCACACCTCACAACTCTTTCTTTGACTCAAACTTTCCTGTCTCCTTTCTCCCTTATAATAACCCTTATGCTTACACTAGGCCCACCTATGTAATCCAGGATAATCGCCACAATTCAAGATCTTAAATTCAATCATATGTGCAAAGTCCTTTTTGTCATCTGAAGTAGCATTTATAGGTTTTGGTAATTAGAATGTGGATATCCTTAAGGAGCCATTATTCTACTTACCACACAGGGTAATCTGAGCTGTGACCCAGACAGCTCCACCCTTATATAGATCCCTTTTTTTTTTAATATATGAAATCTTCAAATTTATTTTCCTTGCTCCTGCCTTTACCTAGTTTGAAACACCTTCTTGTCCCTGGGAGGAATTAAGCAGCTCATTTTACAAGGGCATTAACTCCTTCATCCACTAAGGTCCTATTTAAGACACTGAAAGATGCTGTGTATTTGGAGCTGATTACTCCTTGTATGTGTTTTTTGGTTAAATATGTTTAAAACCAAATATGTATTACTTTTCTTAAACTGTCTGCTCTCCTTGTACATTATAATTTGGCGTTTGCTCTGAAGCATGATCTTTAGATCCCTTCTTATAAGAACCCATAGAGCCAAAAGCCCAGGAGCACAGTCTCCTATACAAGTCTGATGACCAAGACTGATAGTTGACCAACAGGCACAGATAGGGTCCTACCAATTATTCATAACCAGAGTCAGTACTCTTTAATTGGTGCCTCTGCTGTATTTGTGCCTATCTGTTGTTAAATATTTTGAGTATCACCCCTAGTGACAAGTTGAGAAATGCCACCCTGATGATGTATTTAGAGTAAATCTTTTGTGCAAGCAACCTACAGAGCTAAATGGGCTGAATAACCCAAAGATTTGCATGATGAGGTGGGCAAAAGAAGTAAATAAAAAACAATTACATTTTCTTTACATATATACTGGATAACAGCCAAAACTGGCTAGCGTTTGCAGAATCAAAAACTATGTGGTACATACCTCCCATGTTCTCTTCCTTACAATGTCTAAAGAAGATATATGTGTATATGTGTGTGTGTGTGTGTGTGTGTGTGTGTGTGTGTGTGTGAGACAATTTCCCAGACCTCAGGGATGATGTGCTCTAATTCAATCATCTTTATTGAGTTTATGTTTTATGTCAGAAGCTGTTCTAGGTGGTGGAGAGACAGTGGTGAAAAGTACCAGATGGTATGGAGCAGAGTTTCTCAAACTGTTGTGTGCATTTATGAATGTATTTATTGTCTAATAAAATGCAGATTCAAGGGCTGTGCTAGAAAGAAAGATTCCCAAATCCCTCTCTCTGAGAAGCCAGTTCAGAGAACTTGAGGCAGCTCATAAAATCATAGAAAGTGCAAGTGGGCATGCTATTTTGAAAAGGGCTCACTTAATAGGGGTGCTCATCATAGTGGTAATGGCATGCAAGAATCTTTAAGACTGATCACTTACCATTTGTCTTCATTTCTGCTGACTCATCTCATGAGTTGAGTCATACAAATTATAGTGGGACTTGGTTTATATGGATGCTAACATACATATAAATGCCACCCATTTCTCCATTTCTCCATTTGTAATTCCCATGTGGACATTTGTCAATATTTTCAGCATCATAATTCTTGTATTATTATCTGCTTATTTACTTCTATAGCTCTTAAGGGAGTCTAGCTGAGAGTAGATAAGTGATGACTAGTCTCCAGATTAGAAGATGTTCCTTAAAGTTTTACTTGCAAGGCAGGTTGATCATTTTCACTTTTGACTATTAGATTATACTTTGTTATGCTAGAAGTGTCTTTTGTGTTAATGGCTAGGGCACTCAGAAGTTTGGCATCCCTCGGTAAAATATGCTACACTAACAAACTCTCCTAAGGGAAACAGGCTTCCACATCACTGCTGTTTACTTGATGGTAAAGCACATGAATCTATCTTCCTTGTCATAGCTGTTAGACTAGAGTAGGACACCCAAATGAGGATAGGTCAGCCTTAGACTTTCAACTGACCTATGGCATGCCCTAGAAAAAAGGAATCAGCCCTGAAAGAAATTAACTAGACCAATCATATTTCCTTTCTTTGTAGTTTAAAGAAAGTGCCACTGAGAGAAATTTCAAGTTAGCTCTAGGAACTGCACTAGAAGTCATCACCAAGGCAGATCCAGATACAGGGTAGCATAAAACTTATACCATTGGGGCGAGGTGGAAGAACTTTAAGAAAAAGAACAAAAAATAAGTACAAGACTTTAGAAGAGGCTCATGCAAATAAGCAGCTATGAAATTTATGTTCATTAAGTAGTGGTGTTCTAGAAACCAACCCACACCCATTTATGAAAACAGATGTTAAGTTTTCAGGAATTTTGCCAGTATGTTGAAGTTATGTTGGTAATTTGAAATCAGTCATGCTGTGAATATTCAAATCACAGATCATCAAGTATGATGAAAATGAGGGCATTTTCCCTCTCCCAAGTGCTAGTTATTAAATATGTACCAGTACATCACTGCATTAGCTTCTTGATAATAAATCCACCTATGGTTGTATTTAGTTGGTAGGACACTCATTAGGAGCCATACATAAGAAGATACCACAAAAGACAAAGATTGCAGATTCACAGAAAGAAAGAATGAAATAATGAAAGTCTATACCTAAGAGAGAATTCTGATTCAGATAGTATTCCCAGTTCCAATGAGACCTTCCTATATTTCATATTCTTTCCCCTTCCTTGAATTAGCCTGAATGGACCTTTCTTCCTTGTAACCAAAAAAGCTTTAACTCACAATATTAACAAGACTAAGAAAAATAAAGCATTCCATGAAATCAGCTCTTTCATTATAGATTGCAGTCCTTACTTAGACCAAGAGTCTTGCAAATACGTGTCACTGTGTGGGAAACTATGAATGGCTCATAACAACTCTATCCTTTCTTTAAAAAAGCTATTTTGAATATTACTTGTTACGTCTGAGATACCTATCAGATATTCAAATGAATATTTCAAGTTAACAGTTAAAAATCTTGAATTTAAAGTCAGGGTTGGGGATACAAATTTTGGTATCATTGGCATACAGTCAGTACCCAAAATCAAGAGACTAAATAAAATCGCTTATGTGGAGAGAGTATAGTAGAGGAAAAGATGGACCAGAATTGAGTCCTGGGGCATTTCTACATTTAGAAATAGGGTCGAGGAAAGGAGCCAACAAAGCAGAATGAACAGTCGCACTTATTATGAGGAAAATATGGTGTCCTAGAAATCAACAAAAAAGAGATTTCAAGAGTAAGGTAGTACTCAGTTGTATTATATGTTTATGAGAGGCCTATTAAGATAAGGATTAAAAATTAGAAACTGGATTTGGAAATAGAAAGGTCATTGGAATGGTAAAGAGAGAAACCGGAATATAGTGAATTTAAGAAAGAGGAGGCTGGGCCTGTAATCCCAGTCACTCAGGAGGCTGAAACAGAGGATGTCAAGTTTGAGGTTAGCTTTGGCAATTTAGAAACACCCTAAGCAACTTAGTGAGACCCTGCCTCAGAATAAAAAAGGCTGGGGGTGTAGCACTGTGTTAAAATACCCCTGGGTTTAATCTCCAGCATGAAAGAAAGAAAGAGAAAGAAAGAAAGAAAGAAAGAAAGAAAGAAAGAAAGAAAGAAAGAGGGGGGGAGGGAGGGAGGGAAAGAGTGGGGGCTGGGGATATGACTCAGTGGTAGAGTGTTTGCCTGGCATGTATGGGTTTGATCCCCAGCACTTTTGGGAAAAACAAAAAAGAAATAAAGGAGATCATGAGGAAATGAGACAACAACCATTAAAAAATCTTTTAAACAAATTTTGTAATGGAGGACAACAGAAAAATCTGATGTTCTTTAGAGAGAAATGTAAGATCAAGGGAAATACAGGAATATATTTATCTACAAAGTGGACGATTCCAAGAAAAAAAAAAAGGAGAATTGATGATACAGAACAAAAAGGTAATCAACAGGTGAAAAGTGCTTGAGAAGTAAAGAGCAAAGAAGAAGTAGAAGGACTGGACTTTGAGAGAAGCAAAGAATATACAGAAGTAGGTTAGAAAGATTTAATAGTAGAAAGGTACGGGAACTTCTATGTGAAAATGTATTCTGCTTTTTTGTTGTTGTTTCTGGTTTTTGTTTTTGTTTTTTGTATTTGGCATGGAGTTATAGAGTTTTAGAGGTTTCAGAAAAGAGAAAAAAGATTAAAACAGTTATTTTAAAGAGTAGAAAAGCAAATATACAAAAATAATATAATTCCCATGCATGCTTTTCTAGCCAGGATCTTGCTATGACATCCAGGTTGATCTTGAACTTATGAACTGAAGAGATACTCCCACCTGAGCCCCCAAGTACCTGAGACCACAAGCATTTGTCACTATACCTGGCTCTCCCAGGTAGTTTTAAGTTTGAGATTTGAGGACATGAATTTAAAGTGAGGCCAGTTAGCATGTGACCTCATTTTCTATTGATGTGGTAACAAATAAAATTTATCCCAGAGCTCTGACAGAAAACCAACATGGTTCTTACTAGGCTAAAGCTGAGATATTGGCAGAACTGCCTTCCTTTTTGGAGGTTCTAGGAAAGATTCACTTTCCTTACCTTTTCCAGCATTCCTTGGGCCACCTACTTGCCTCTGTTCATGACCCCCTTCCTCTATCTTCAATTTCAGCAATGGTGGAAGTCCTTCTAGTGTTACAACTCTCCACCCTCTTCCTCTCCAAGCATAGCTGAGGAAGACTTGCCACTTTTAAGAAATCATGGAATTCAATTGGACTCACGGGATAATCCAGGATACTCTCTACATCTTAAGGTCTGTAACCTTAATCACACCTATAAAAGTACCTTTTGCTATAAAGGTTATATATTTATAGGTTCCTGGGATTAGTGCATGTACATGGGGAGGGTATTTTTCTGCCCAGCACATGATTCTGCAGTTTTCTCAGTGGTGTTCAGCTGTTCATATGCAGGCCTGGAATAGGCAGAGAGCAGGATATTAGCAGGGTTTGGGTTTTGTAAACAACTACAGCTGAGAGAGAAGCAGGCAAGAGTTGAAGAAGTATTGAAAGGTACAGATAAAATGATTACTAAATCAAGATTCTGGATATAATTGGCTCATTTCCTGATATTAAAAGTTCAAGGGTATGACCCAGAGAATGGGCAGATCAAGCAGGGGAATGCAAAAGACCATTAGAGATTAGATATGAGGAGGCCAAGGAACTGAAGAGCCAGAGTATTTTATGAATCATCCATGCAAATGTTGAAGTCTCCCAAAATATTATTTGAATTAAAGAAGGAGAGGAACAAATGGACCAAGTACTAAGAAGTCCTCATTGAATGACAGGAAGTGATTAATTCAGCAGACAGGAGGAGGGGTGGTAGGTGGTAGATTAGTACACCATAAGGTGTAAAGGACATGGGTGGATGAAAGAAAAAGAAAAATGGAAGCAAAGAAACCTGCACTTCTCTACTGAGAACCTGTACTATAAAACTGAAGAGTTCCTACCTTACAACATTTCAGCCTCAATATTCAGGCAACTTACATTTGGCATGAACTTCAGCCTCTGCCGTTGCAAGGCCTAATGACCTAAAGGCCTAATACACTTAATCATTATATTTAGCATCCTTGAACTTGTGTATGGTCATTTACCATGAGTCCATGAAGTTACCATCACATCTAATCAGCACGCCAATGTCAGTAATAGAAATGAAAAACCATTTAGATTTATTAGTAACTGAATATTCATTTGCCAAATAGGAAAGCATTCTTCATGTTCAATCCTGGAATAAAAATCTTTTGTAGATTATGTATTGAAATTTTCATTAACCAGTTAAAAGGTAAATATGTATATATTATTGCAATAATAAAATATTTTAATAATGATAATTGTGGAAGCTATTTATCTCATATACAAAACAATTATTAAAGACTTCCTAATGTTATATAAATAGGCAAGCAAATTGAAAATTAATATAAACATTAAGAGAGTGCATTAACAAGATAATTTTAGGAAGACTATTCCATACTTTTGAGCCAAAAATAAGGCTGGTAGTTATATATTTTTAATCTAATGTAATAATTATAAAATCAGAATAAATACATGAATATGATAATTTTAATCTTTAGAAAATTAATTGGTAAACTAGTTAAGTACTATTTGATTTAGATTTATTTAAATTCCACTTATTCACAAAGAAGTCATAGTTTGTGCATTATATACACCTTTTGAGAAAGAATTAAAAGCTGAATATCAATTTTTTCATCTCAAAATTTCATGAAGAAAAGTAGGAGACAATTAGAGAAGAGGAAGGGGATTGGAGGAGGAGGCAATGGAGGGGTAATGAAAGTACATTACATGCCTGTACAAATATGCAATAATGAACCCATTATTCTGTGTAATTAATACACACTGATAAATTTTTTCATGAGGGAAAGAACTCTACAATCACATACGAAAACATTCATGATAAATCATCTTTGATCCAGACAGAATAAAGAAGCAGAGTATGAATAAGATGGAATTTTTAGAGAAAAACGACTCAACTTAAAGCTCTTTTTCTCTTCCACAAGCCTCAGTTTAAAATTATTTGTTAAGGACTACCAAGTGTAGTAGAATGACCCCAGGAGTAATCAAGCATTGGCAAGTTCTAAGGATGTATTATTCTTACACTATATTGTTGAATATCTTACTTGATGTTTGAATATATAAAATAAAATTATAATAGTTAATTTTAGGGGAAGAATCTCACATTTATCCTTGCATATCACAAACTTATTCTATTGTGATGATATTTGGTTTTCATTGAGCTTCATATTGATTTTTTTACCATGGTTTATTTTTTAAATTGAGATGTAATTCTCATGCCATAATATTCACCCTTTTAAAGTGTACAAGTCAGTGGTTTATAGTATATTCATGAAGTTGTGCAACCATCACCACCACCTAATTCCAAAATATTTTCATCATCCTAAAAAGAAACCCCATTCCCTTTAGCATTTACTCTTTTGTTCCTACTAACATTTGTCTCTGGAAATCACTAATCTACTTTATGTTGTATGAATTTGCCTATTTTGGATGTTTTATATAAATGAAATCATTCAAAATATGGTCTTTTTGTGCTTAGTGCTTAGTTTCTTTCACTTAGCATAATGTTTTCAGGGTTCATATGTGTTTATAGTATATATTAGAACTTCATTTTTTATTGCCAAATAATATTCCATTGCCTAGACACACCATATGTTATTCATTCACTTATAACTTGATGGACATTTGGATTGCTTCCACTTTGGGGCTATTGTGAATAATGCTGCTATATATATTCTAGTATAACTTTTTGAGTGAATGTATATTTTCATTTCTCATAGGTATATACAGTAGCTAGCAGTAGAATTACTAAATTACATGTTAACTCCATTTAACCCTTTGGAGAACTGCCAAACTATTTTCCAAAGAAGCTGCACTATCTTACATTTTCATAAGAAAATGCATGAAGATCCCACTTTTTCATATTGGCTCCTTTGGTACAGATGGCTATTGAGATCAAACAGGATTTCATCAGCCCTCCTGGATTTCTTAGACTACTGGCCACCCTTTTCTTGGGACAGGTTCAGTACGTTTAATACCCATGAGACTCATACATTGCTGGTGGGAATGCAAGTTGGTGCAGCCACTCTGGAAAGCAGTGTGGAGATTCCTTAGAAAACTTGGAATGGATCCACCATTTGACCCTGCTATCCCACTCCTTGGCCTATACCCCAAGGACTTAAAATCAGATTGCTACAGTGATGCAGCCACATCAATGTTCATAGCTGCTCAATTCACAATAGGTAGATTATGGAATCAACCTAGATGCCCTTCAGTAGATGAATGGATAAAGAAACTGTGGTATATATACACAATGGAATATTACTAAGCCATAAAGAAGAATAAAACTATGGCATTTGTAGGTAAATGGATGATGTTGGAGACTGTTATGCTAAGTGAGATCAGCCAATCCCCAAAATCCAAAGGCCAAATGGTCTCTCTGATAAATGAATGATGATGCATAATGCGGGGGGGGAAGGGTGGCAAGAATGGAGGAAGGATAGATAGCAT
>JAJEJO010004771.1:312442-329061 GCA_020662805.1 Glaucomys volans
AAAAAAAATTCGAAAAAAAACTGTAAAAAAAAAATACCCATGAGACACAGTCCTACTTCCAAGTCCAACCTTCTTGCTGTTGCCCACCTCAACAGCCTTCTACTGGAAATCCCTCATATGTTTCTTGTCCAAACCTACATAATTTTGATGTTTTGAATTTTTTCATTATTCAAGTTATGAAAGCATCCAATTACTTGATGAAATATCATTATCCACATGATTTATTCTTGCGTAGCTATTTAAAGTTCATTAGAAATTGTATTTTATTTATTTCTTACAACATGGTGATACACTCAGAACAATTATTTCCATTTTAGAGGTAAAGAAACTAAACCTCAAGAGAAGTTAAGGGACTTGTCCAGGGTTACAAAGAGCCAATTCATGGTAAAACCAAGTCCCAAGCTTAGACTCTTTTGCAGGCTATTCCAGTTCATTGATTGCCTAATTCTGCTCTCTTCCATAAAATCATTTGCATAAATCAAATTATGAGGACATCTTCCCAAATTATTTTTGGAAGCTTCCAAGTTCTCCAAAAGCTTTGAAAGAATTGTTCTAGTTTTTCTATGATGAAGCATTGTCTGGCTTCTTTGCCTATCATCAAATTCATTCAATTAATTGTTCTGCAAGAATCAGTTTGGACTATATGTGGCAGAGGACAATGGGACAAAAGCCTAAAATATTGTTAATGTTTATAATGTCCAACTTATAATTCCTATAGATTCTTCCATAATACCTGTTCTTATTCATTTTTGAATCTTTGTCATACATGTGGTTATACCTCTATTGGTTTGAATCCAGATGCTTTAGTATTCAAAATTTTCATCAAATACTTTCACCTTCACTCTACTCTTCACCCAAAACAACCTCACATGAAATCTCCCTCAAGTCAAATCTTATCAATTTTCTCTTTATACATCATGCTCACTACCACCTCAACAGCTTTGCTAATGTTATTCCCTCCACTGGTAATACCCTCTTTTCCCTCACCAATACAATATCTACATTTCCTTAAGGCCTAACTCAAATCCCCCATGGGTCATAAAGCTTGCCTCCCACAATGGTACACCTCAGTGCATGCTCTTTTCTTTGGTTTCCAATTGCAGCATCATAGGAAATAAAGAAAACATATGGAATTGCAATTCATGGTTAGAAAATGCAGTATTATTAGGAGTCCAAGTTTTAGTACTTTTGCTATTTCTAATATTCTTGATAACTTAAATCATCAAGATAATCTCTCTGCCTCTTTATTATAAAATTTATTGATACATTTTTCAGTAAAAAAAAATTCTATTTAACCAAAGCCTTAATTACATAGAATTCTTCCTGCATAAACCTTTGTGATAATGATTCAAAACATTAAAAAATAAGGTGATTTACTTTCCCCCCTCTTTCAGCAGTTCTGGGGATGAAACTTAGGGTCTTACACATGCTAGATATGCACCACTGAGCTGCATCCCTAGCCCCCTTAATTTACTTTTAATCACCTTCCGGAGTTGTCTTGGTCTTGGAAGTTCTCATACTCACTACCAATATCTAGATGTATTCTCCATTCTTGGAGAATGAACACTACTTCTTTTTTAATATCTTTTTTTCAATACCTTTCTTTCTTTCTTTCTTTCGTTCGTTCGTTCTTTCTTTCTTTCTTTCTTTCTATATGGTGCTGAGAATCGACCCCAGTGCCTCACACATGCTAGGCAAGTGCTCTACCACTGAGCCACAACCCCAGCCCCTGAACACTAATTAAGATATTGAGTCTGTGTATCTGCAAAAATAAAGATGTTTACTTTATTCTACTCCCTAAGGCAGGAAAGTAGACTGTAACTTAAAAACCTTTCAAGAACATGAGAAAAAATAGGATTTCAGTTCACTAAGGATTATTTGAAGGAGCATAAGCTCCTCAAAGACAGGAACAAAGTCTTAATTTTGTCTTCCTTGAGATAAAATGGAGTCTCAGTAAAGAAAACCCCCAGCCAGAAAATGGATGAAAATGTCTGCTCTATATCTTCAGTTTAACAGGTTCACTTAACATCTATGCCTTAACTTTTTTTGTGGGGGGGGATACATTCCTCATCCCCTTGTCCTCTTTTCTCATTATCAGTATTTGTTTTTTCCTGAAGCCTAGTGAGCATGGCTTACTCTCAGTAATGTTCCATTTTTCTTCTAGCTTTTCAATCAACCACATGTGCCCCCCATTAAGAAGTGAAGCTCTGATGATTGTGGCTTCCCCCTTTAATGAAAAGAGTTCTGTTATAAAGAATAGAAATCTCACTCAGCTCCAGATCTCACTTTGAGAAGGGAGAACCTTTATGTTGGTATTTATTAGGTGCAATATTTTTAAATGGAATGTTCATGCACTCTCTCCAAAATTTTACCAGGCAAAAGCCCCAGTTTGGAATGTCTTTACATTAATCAGCTTTCCCAGCAGCATAATGATGCTGGAAATTAGGAAAGCAATGGAGGATTCTTAGTCGGATTTAATAGGCTCGGGCACTTTGCTAACACACTGCAGTGGATCAATTGAAGTTAATTATTATACAAGATTAAACCCCAAGTAACTACAGTACATCAAACCAATGCAAAAAGCTCTGGCTCAGGAAGGAGAAAAACAAACATGAATTCTGGAGGTAAGACTTTTCTATCCAGTTCTTAACTCAATACATTGGATATAAACATAATGGGCTAATACAATATGAAATCTAGCATATTAAATTTTGAAATTGAGATATAAACTTCACTTACTGTCTCTATGGGATACTTAACCTGGGAACCTAAAGGAATAGCTGTGAATTTTCTTAGCATTTCAATTTATTTTTAGATAGTTGATTTGTCTTCTGCTGCTTGCCCAGATTTACATTTCCACCCACCAGGGACTCAACCTTTTATGATCATTGACCATTCTAAGAAAAATAAGTACCTTTGGAAGTCACAGAAGCAAATAAATGGGGTTTCACATTTATTCACCGCCTGAGTCACTTCAAGGGAGTATGGCTAAGTCTAGAATAGGTGCTTAATAAATAATTGTTGATAAGTTGAAAGAGTATTTTAGGTTCTTTAGGGACCTAACTGGGAAAGACAAAAGAATATACTTAAAGGGAGAAAACAATGATAAAGCATATATGTGCTAATTTGTGGTTATTAAGTGATAATAATGTACGTTTTTGGCAGGATAATATTTTTTAAATACAACCATTTCTTCCTGAGAGTTACTTTTTATCCTTGTCTTTCCTTCATTGAACAGCTAAACAATTCTGTGCTCATTTTGCTTTGGCAGACAGCAGACAGCAGAAACAGCACAAAGCAGTGGGGAGCAAAAGGCTTCTCATAATTGGCATTTAGGCTTCAAATGCCTAGCAAAGGGCTCACAACATAAACAATATTTGTGAGAAGACAAAGACTACCCCAATGATCTCCCACAAGATCCAAAAATATTCCCCAGGATGAGAGAACTAAGGAGAGTTAGGAAAAAGCACTGAGAATATGTCAAATGATCCCACAGAGAGGACCAGAAATAAAAACCAAATATTTTTTTTATTTCCAAGAAATAGGGAATTTGGGCTCCATTTTCTGGACAGACCTTGGGAGATAATAAGATACACCACAGACAAAAGGAAGAACTCTTACATAGATTTTGGCAGAAGAGGCCACAGACAGAAACACAGACATTTACTATACCTCATCATAGTGCAGGAACAGCTGAGGCATACCCAAGAGAGGCATGAAAATAGCAAGGAAAAAAGATTGACCTAAAGGAGCCATGAAGGGAATAATGAGCATTTCTCCTGATAGTGTCTCTGGACTCTTGATGTAGACTCAGATGGGGCTTTGGACATCTCATCAGTTGCCTACTTCAACAGAGAATATAGGGGTATAATAAATTACTTCATCATATCTTGGCACTATATAAATTCTTCACTTAAGCTTGGTGTGGATATGCATGCCTATAATCTCAGTGACTCTGAGGCAGGAGGATTGCAAGTTCAAGGCCAGTCTCAACAATGTAGTGAGAGCCAATCTCAAAATAAAAAATAAAAAGCATAGGGATGTGACTCAGTGGTTAAGCACCACTGGGTTCAATCCTGAGAACCAAAAATAAATAAATAAATAAATAAATAAATAAATAAATTCTTGCTCCCCCCTCCATAACTTACACACAATCTGAAGGAAAAGTGTAATATCCCCAAATTGACTGTTAGGTTTCCAAATTATGTTGGAATGAAGACTCTCAGTTGAACTTTTGCATAACATTGAAGTTTTATTTCTTTTTTAAAGATATCTCATATTTTGAATTTTTTTGTACACAAATGGGGTACAACTTTTCATTTCTATGGTTGTACACAATGTGGATTCACATGATGCATGTAATCTTACATTACACATAGGGTAATACTGTCTGTCTCAGTCTACTATCTTTCCTTCCCCCACCACCTCCCGTCCCATTTTCCTCTACACCATCCATACTTCCTCCTTTCTTCTCTTGTCTCCCCCTGCCACCACCACCCCCCGTTATGTATCATCATCCACTTATCAGAGAGGTCATTCAGCTTTGTCTTTTTCTGGGATGGTTGAACTCACTTAGCATAACAATTTCCAACATCATCCATTTACCTGTAAATGCCATAATTTTATTCTTCTTTATGGCTGAGTAATATGCCATTGTGTTTATATACCACAGTTTCTTTATCTATTCATCTATTGAGGGTATCTAGTTTGGTTCCACAATCTAGCTATTGTGAATTGAGCTGCTATGAACATTGATGTGGCTGCATCACTGTAGTATATTGATTTTAAGACCTTTGCGTATAAATTGAAGAGTGGGATAGCTGGGTCAAATGGTGAATCTATTCCAAGTTTTCTAAGGAATCTCCACACTGCTTTCCAGGGAGGCAGCACCAATTTGCAACTCCACCAGCAAATTATAAGTGTACCTTTTAACCCACACCCTCGCCAACACCTGTTGTTGCTTGTATTCTTGATAATAAACAATCTAATTGGGGTGAGATGAAATCTTAGGGTAGATTTGATTTGCATTTCTCTTATTACTAGAGATGTTGAACATATTTTCATATATCTGTTGATTTCTTGAAGATCTTCTGAGAAGTGTCTGCTCATTTCCTTAGCCCATTTATTGACTGGGTTACTTATATTCTTGGTGTAAAGCTTTTTGAGTTCATTACAGATTTTGGAGATTAGTGCTCTATCTGAAGTGTGTGTGGCAAAGATTTTCTCCCACTCTGAAGGCTCTCTCTTCACAATGATGATTGTTTCCTTTGCTGAGAAAAAGCTTTTTAGTTTGACTCTATCCCAATTATTGATTCCTGCTTTTAATTCTTGTGCTTTGGGAGTCATGTTAATGAAGTCTGGTCCTAAGCCAACCTAATGAGGATTTGGAACTACTTTGTCTTCTATTAGGTTCAGGGTGTCTGGTCTAATTCCTAGGTCCTTGATCCATTTTGAGTTGAGTTTTGTGCAGAGTGAGAGATAGGGGTTTAGTTTCATTTTGCTGCATATGGATTTCCAGTATTCCCAGGACCATTTGTTGAAGAGGCTGTCTTTTCTCCATTGTATGTTTTTGGCTTCTTTGTCAAGTACGAGAAAACTGTATTTATGTGGGTTTGTCTCTGTGTCCTCTATTCTGTACCATCGATCTACCTGTCTATTTTGATGCCAATAACATGTTGTTTTTGTTGCTATTGATCTGTAATATAGTTGAAGGTCTGGCATTGTGATATCCCCTGCTTCGCTCTTGTTGCTAAGAATTGCTTTAGTTATTCTGGGTCTCTTATTCCTCCAAATGAATTTCATGATTCATTGCTCTATTTCTATGAGGTCCGTCATTGGGATTTTAATTGGAATTGTATTGAATTTGTATAGCACTTATGGTAGTATGGCCATTTTGACAATATTAATTCTGCCTATCCAAGAACATGGGAGATCTTTCCATCTTCTAAGATTTTCTTTAATTTCTTTCTTTAGTATTCTGTAGTTCTCATTGTAGAGGTCTTTCACCTCTTTTGTTAGATTGATTCCCACGTATTTTTTGAGGCTATTGTGAAAGGGGTTGTTTTCCTAATTTCTCTTTCAGAGGATTCATCACTTATGAATAAGAATGCATTCAATTTATTGGCATTGATTTTATATCCTGCTAATTTACTGAATTCATTTATGAATTCTAGAAGTTTTCTGGTGGAATTTTTTGGCTCCTCTCAATATAAAATCATGTCATAGGCAAATAGTGATAGTTTGAGTTCTTCTTTTCCTATTCATAACCCTTTAATTCTTTAGTCTGTCCAATTGCTGGCTAGAGTTTCAAGGAAGAGGTTGAATAGAAGTAGTGAAAGAGGGCATCCCTGCCTTGTTCAATTTTTAGGGGGAATGCTTTCATTTTTTCTCCACTTAAAATGATGTTGACTGTGGGCTTAGCATAGATAGCCTTTACAATGTTATGTTCCTACTATCCCTATTTTTTCTAGAGCTTTGAGCATGAAGTGGTGCTGGATTTTATCAAATGATTTTTTTTCTTTTTTTTTTTGGCATCTATTGAAATAATCACGTGATTCTTAACTTTAAGTCTGTTTACGTGGTGAATTCCATTTATTGATTTCTGGATGTTGAACCAATTTTGCATCCCTGGGATGAAACCCACTTGAGCATGGTGCACTATCTTTTTAATATGTTTTTGTATGCGATTTGCTAAAACTATGTTAAGAATTTTTGCATCTATGTTCATTAGGGATATTGGTCTGAAATTTTCTTTCCTCTATGTGTCTTTGTCTGGTTTTGGTATCAGGGTGATATTAGCTTCAAAGAATGGGTTTGGAAGGGTTCCCTCCTCCTCTATTTCATGGAATACTTGAAGAAGTATTGGAATGAGCTCTTTGAAGGTCTTGTAGAACTCAGCTGAGAATCCATCTGGTCCTGGACTTTACTTTGTTGGTAGGCTTTTGATGACTTCTTCTATTTCATTGCTTGAAATTGATCTATTTAAGTTGTGTATGTCCTCCATATTTAGTTTGGGTGGCTCATATGCCTCTAGGAACCTGTTGATGTCTTTGATATTTTCTATTTTGTTGGAGTATAGATTTTCAAAATAGCTTCTAATTATGTTTTGTATTTCAATAGTGTCTGTTGTGATAATTCTTTTTTCATCACGAATTTTAGTAATTTGAGTTTTCTCCTTCTCTCTGTTAGTGTGGCTAAGAGTTTATCAATTTTGTTGATTTTTCCCAAGAACCAACTTTTTCTTTTGTCCATTTGGTGAATTGTTTGTTTTGTTTCAATTTCATTGATTTCAGCTCTGATTTTAATTATTTCTGGTCTTCTACTACTTTTGGTGATGATCTGTTCTTTTTCTAGGGCTTTGAGCTGTAACGTGAGGTCATTTATTTGTTGGCTTTTCATTCTCTTATTGAATGAGCTCCATGCAATGAATTCTCCTCTTAGTAGTGCTGTCACAGTGTCCCAGAGATTTTGATATGTTGTATCTTTCTTCTCATTGACCTCTAAGAATTTTTTTTATTTCCGCCCTAATACCTTCTGTTATCCATGCATCATTCAATAGCATATTTAATTTCCAGGTGTTGGAGTAATTTCTGTTTTGTATTTTATCATTGGTTTCTAATTTCATTCCTTTATGGTCTCATAGAATACAAGGTACTATCTCTATCTTTTTTGTATTTGCTAAGAGTAGCTTTGTGGCATAACATATGGTCTATTTTAGAGAAGGAACCATGAGCCACTGAGAAGAACATGTACTTGCTTATTGATGGATGGAATATTCCATATGTGTCTCTTAAGTCTAAATTAGCAATTGTGTTATTGAGTTCTATGATTTCTTTATTCAATTTTTGTTTGGAAGATCTGTTCAATGGTGAGAGAGGTCTGTTAAAGTCACCTAGTAATGTTTTGTGGTCTGTTTGGTTTCTGGAATTGAGAAGGATTTGTTTGACCTACATGGATGTGCCATTGTTTGGGGCATAAATATTTATGATTATTATGTCTTGCTGATTAATGCTTCCCTTAAGCAGTATGAAATGACCTTCTTTATCCCTTTTGACTAACTTTGGCTTAAAGTCTGCTTTATCTGATATGAGGATGGAAACCCTCACTTTCTTTCTGAGTCCACGTGGGTGGTATGTTTTTTCCCATTCTTTCACCTTTAGTCTCTGGGTATCTTTTTCTATGAGATGCATCTCTTGAAGGCAGCATATTGTTGGGTCTTTCTTTTTAATCCAATCTGCCAATCTATGTCTTTTGATTGATGAGTTCAGGCCATTAACTTTCAGGGTTATTATTGAGATATGACTTGTATTCCTGGTAATTTTAGCTTATTTTTGGTTTTTAACTTGACTTGATTTCTCCTTTATTTGGCTATTCCTTTAGTGTAGTTCCTCCCTGTGCTGACTTACATTGTTGATCTTCATTTCTTCCTCATGGAATATTTTGCTGAGAATGTTCTGTAGTGCTATCTTTCTATTTGTAAATTCTTTTAGCTTTTTTTTATCATGGAAGGATTTTATTTCATCTTCAAATATGAATTTAAGTTTTGCTGGGTGTAAGATTCTTGGTTGGCATCCATTTTCTTTCAGAGCTTGAACTATGTTGTTCCAGGCCTTTCTTGCTTTTTGGGTCTGGGTTGAGATATCTGCTGATAACCATATTGGTTTCCCCTGAATGTAATCTGATTTTTTTCTCTCGCAGTCATAAAATTCTATCTTTATTTTCTATGTTAAGTACTTTCATTATATTGTGCCTTGGTGTGAATCTTTTGTAATTTTGTACATTTGGTGTCCTGTAAGCCCCTTATATTTTATTTTCCATTTCATTCTTCAGATTTGGGGAATTTTCTGATATCATTTCATTGAATAGATTATCCATTTCTTTGTTTGTATCTCTGTGCCTTCATCAATCCCAATAATTCTTAAATTTGGTCTCTTCATGGTATTCCATAATTCTCGTAGTTTCTGTTTGTGAATTCTTACCATCTTCTCTGTTTGGCCATCTTTGTTTTCAAGATTAAATATTTTGTCAACGTCTGAGGCTCTATCTTCCAGGTGATCTAGCCTGTTGGTTATGCTTTCTGTTGAGTTTTTAATTTGGTTTATTGTTTCCTTCATTTCAAGGATTCCTGTTTGTTTTGTTTTGTTTTGTTTTCAGAATCTCTATCTCTTTATTGAAATGATCTTTTGCTTCCTGCATTTGTTCTTTTAATTCTGAATTGGTGTGATCATTCATTGCCTGCATTTGCTCTCTCATCTCATCATTTGCTTCTGTGATCATTTTAATTATGTGCATTCTGAACTCCCTTTCTGACATTTTTTTCTGCTCTGCTGTCATTGGATTCTGTTGATGTAGCATCTAGGTTTGTTTGGGACACTTTCTTCCCTTGTTTTCTCATGTTGCTCATGTATCTTCCCCTCTAGCAATGAGAATCTGAGGTATTGCTGTTTCCCCCCTATAGACTTAGAGTGTCCCTACAGGTTTCCAGTACCTCACCTTGATGTGAGAGATCAATATTAGCAGCACACCATACAAACAATATGCATCCTTAACTCAAAGTTTCCTTTTTAAGATATTAACCTTATTTTCTTAGTAAACAGAGATGATGAGTTTGATTATTATCTATCATTTAGCCAATAGGTTTGCAATAAGACCACAATTTCTAATGCTGGACAAAGAGGATGGGGTGGGGTATAGGATATACCATTAATGAGATAAGAAGTATGTCTCTAGAGGTACTCTGTCATAGGAGCAGTGATAGAGGAATTAAAAAAATTGGTTGTTAGCATGAGAAAAGGGAGAGTCTCCAAGGAGACAGATTAGAGGAAAATAGGGTAAGAAAGATATTAATAAAAGAAAAGTAGGAATAACAGTAGGTATAATAGGAATAATCATAATATTATTACTGATAAAGTAAAAAATATCTACAATAAAACTATACTGTACTGTTCAAACCTCCTAGTCTTCAGGTGCACTAGACTGTGGGCTGAGGGAGGGCTGTGGTATGCCTGGGCCTCTGGGCCAGGTCTCCCCGGCTTGGAAATCTCACTCAGGTGCTCTTGACCAGCCTGCCCTCTGTGGAAGTGTCACATGAGTGCTCTGGGCCAGCCTCCCAGGCACGGAAGTCTCAGGGGGTTCTGCTGGGCTGGGTTGGATCTCGGCCTCTGGGCCGAGTCTCCTGGTGCAGAAGACTCAAGCATCTGTGCTGTGCAAGCTTCCCCAGCATGGAAGTCTCGTGCTTTTTTGAAGATTTATTTCTTATACATGTAAATTTGTGAACCAGAATTCATGCCTGTATACATGTAAACATAAGTGAAACAAAATACAGACTACAATATTTAAAGTAGTTTGGGCAAGTCATTTATTCTATAAACACTTATTCATTGTTCTTATGGCTTTCATTAGGGGCTACAAAAGAGAATACGATGGCAGAGGGATCTGGTTGAAATTAATAAAGGCCAAACCAAAGGGTTGGAGTTTTAAAGATATGGCAAGTAGTAGGCAAAGAAAGAGAAAGGAACTCTAACATAGGAATAAAACATCTTGTTATTTGACTTTATTGGTTCTCAAACTTTAGTGCAAGTAAGGACCAGCTTATATGTTGCTGTTGTGACAATGCAAATGCCCACATCCTACTACCATAGATTTTGATTCCATGGGTACATAGCAAGGTTGATGATCTTGTTCTGTAAAGATCAAAAGAGTATTTTTGTCCTTTCAGCCATATGGACTTTGTTACAACTTCTTGATTCTGTGTTTTCCTGTGAAATTAATCATAGATGATACATAAATGAAATGATATGTCTGTTTTTCTGTAAAACAGTGAAACTTATATTGCCTACAGGCCACATTTTGTGGACCCCTAGTCTCAACCAAGGCCTGGACACCTGCAATTTTTTGAAGTTCAAATTCACAGCAAAAACCCTTGGATAAACTGTAAAATTGAACATCATTTTCCAAAAAGCTGTAATTTCAATACATATGACCAATGAGGGGGTAACACCTTAATCCTTTATCAATCCTTACCAAATTTTAATTTTAAAGAAAACTGGAAATTGAAGCAAATAAACATGGGTGTCATTTATGGATAGCTATGGAAATATAATGCAAAAATGCCATATTAAATAAGAGATAGAATCCTATACCACCCTAGAAGAATAGACTATCATGATTCAGTAGAACTAATTACATGAATACAAGGATATTTTGTACACTTTGTTAGAATAATTTAATTATCATCAGGAGACCAGTTGATACTATATGCTTGAATGTGGATAGAATGTCTCTGGAAGAATATACAAAAAACTGGTAATAAGTGGTTGACTGAAAAAAAGGGTTGAGAGGTGGACTTGCTGTAAATACTGTACCTTGAGACTTTAGAATTTTACATAATGCATAAATGTCACATATTCAAATGACTAATTATTGTAATTTTAAATTAAATTGTCTTAATTGGTTCACTCAGCAGAGCTTTATTGGCCTCTTACCTGGGAGAGCAGCAATACAATGGATATTTAGCAGAGGAAACCATCAAGCAAACAATTCAGAAAATATGGCCTGAGTGTCCAGCTTCCACCACCAGAAATTCTGACCCAATTAGCCTGGAAGAGAGAGGGAGGCAAATAATCAGTATTTTTTTTGTAAAGCCCCCAAGGTGATTGTAATGACTAGCTACTGCTTGAGGACTGCTTAATTTAAATAAGTATGATGTGCTGGTGAAAAAGTCATTGAGATTCTTAATTGCATCTGAGACTGACACCTCCAGAGGACACATCAGGTACCTGGTGTCTTTTTTTCTGCAATATGGAGGGAGCAGGTCAAGGAAGGAGTGAATGTCACACCCAGAAAGTCTCTTAAAATATCTAAGCTATAAAAAAGGAAAATCTCACTGACTTCCAGACAGAAAAAACAGGGTATTTGTAAAGAAAAAAGAATTAGACTAGCATTAAACTTGTCCTCTTCAACACTGGCAACTGGAGGACATTGATATATATGATATATATACATATATATTTTAGGTAAAAAAGTTTCGATATTCATATCTGAAAGTAAAATATATTTATGAAAATGAGTTCAGAAAGTATACCACTCAGATGTTCATTTTAAGTAAACTAATAAAAGATTTTTTTCAAAAAATTATCGTACATCAAAGAACTCAAGATAAAGGCAGATAAAATGAACGCACAGATGGTGTGACTCTACTTTGTGTACAACCAGTGAAACAATAGCTGTACTCCATTTGTGTTCAATGAATCAATAAGTAAATTAAAAAAAAGTACACAAAAGAATGTATAAGCTGTCATTCTTAATTATTTTTAGTTGAAGTATAAATGAATAATAATATCAAAATAAATGTAATGCAAATGCTAAGAAAATTATAGTGAGCTATAAATTGCATCTTCTAAAGGAAAATATTATCACATATTAGAAATAAAATTGTATGTATTTCTGGAATACAACCTGATGTTTAGATATATATACACATTGTGGAATGATTTTAAAAGGTTAATGATGGACTACTATCACTAACATGTCTATCACTTATCAAACTTTTATGTGTGTGTGTGTGTGTGGTGAGAATATTTAAAATTCTGTTTTAGTTATCTTGAAATATACAATATATTTTCATTTCCCATGGTCACCATGCTGCGCTGTAGATCACCCGAATTTATTCCTTTTATTTAAATGAAACTTGGTACCCTTTGACCAACATTTTTCCCAATCCCTATTCCTTTTTCCAGCTTCTAGAAGCCACCATTCTATTCTCTACTTCTGTGAGTGTGACTTTTAGGTTTCACATATGAGTGAGATCCCATGTTGCAACAAATGACAGGATTACATTCTTTTAATGGCAAAATAATATTTCATTGTATATACATATTCCACATTTTATGTATTCATTCATGAATGGACACTTAAGTTGTCTCTATATCTTGGCTATTGTGAAGAGTGCTGTAGCAAACATGGGACTGCAGTATCTTTTCAACATACTGGTTTCCTTTCCTTTGGATATATACCGAGGAATGGCATGTCTGGATCATATGGTAGTTCCACTTTTAATTTTTTAAAGAACCTCCACACTGTTTTCCATAATGACTGGACTAATCTATATTCCCATTGTTGTCAACACTTGTTACCTTTCCTTTTTTTATAATAACCACTGTAATGGGTATGAGATGATATCTCATTGTGGTTTTGATTTGCATTTCCCTGATTATTAGAAATGTTGAAGCATTATTTCATATATCTGTTGGCCATTTATATGTCTTGATAAATATCTGTTCGAGTTCCTTTGCCCATTTTTAATTGGGTTACTTGTTTTCTTGAGTTCACTGAATTCCTTTTGTATTTGGGACATTAGCCCCTTACCAGATATATGGTTTACAAATATTTTCTTTCAATCTGTGGGATGTCTCATCACTTTGTTGACTATTTTCTTTGCTGCACAGAAGTTTATTAATTTGATGCAATCTCATTTGTATATTTTTGCTTTTATTTCTTGTGCTTTTGTATTCATAGCCAAGAAATCATTGCCCAATAGTTTGGAGACCAATGTCATGGAGATTTTCACTATTTTTTGTTTTAGTTTCTACAATTTAAGACTTTGATCTATTTTAAGTTGACTTTTTGTATATCATATCTGATTTTATCCTTAAGTATGTAAATATCCAGTTTTCTCAGCACCATTCATTGAGGAGGCTGTTCGTTCTCCAATGTAAGTTTTTGGCACCTTTATTAAGAATCAATTTATATAGCCAGGCGTGGTGGTGCACGCCTGTAATCCAAGTGACTCAGGAGGCTGAGTCAGGAGGATTGGGAGTTCAAACCAGCCTCAGCAACTTAGCGAGGCCCTAAGCAACTCAGTGAGACCCTGTCTCTAAATAAAATACAAAATAGAGCTGGGGATGTGGCTCAGTGGCCAAGTGCCCCTGAGTTCAATCCCTGGTTCCAAAAAAAAAAAAAAAAATCAATTGATCATAATTGAGTGTGTTTACTCCTGGATTCTCCATCCTGTTCCATTAGTAGATGTTTCTGTTTTTAATCTGGTACAATATTGTTTTGATTACTTTAATTTTGCAGAATGTTTTGAAATCAGGTAATGTAATGCATCCAGCTTTTTTCTTTTTGTTCATGATTGCTTTGGCTATACAGGGTCTTCTATGGTTCAAAGACAATTCCAGGACCTAATGGCTTCACAGCTAAATTCTATAAAAATTTAAAGTAGTAGTCCCAACCCTTCTCAAAGTCCTCTAAAAATTGAAGAGGAGGAAATATTTACAAACTCATTTCACAGAGCCAGTATTCCCCTAATATCAAAGCTAGACAAGGATACTATAAGAAAAGAAAATGATAATGTAATACTCTGATGAAAATAAATGCAAAAATCCTCAACAAATAATATGAAACAAAATTCCACAACACATTAAAAGGATCATTCACCATGATCAAGTGGGATTTATCTCTTGGATACAAGGAAGATCAATAACATACAGATCCAAAAATATAATGTACCATATTAACATAATGACAAAAAAAATCACATTATCATCTTAATAGAAGTAGAAAAACATTTGACAAATTATAACATTTTTCATGATAAAAACTCTCAACAAATTAGGTGTGGAATGTATATACCTTAACATAATAAAGGCCACATATGACAAGCCCTCATCTATCATACTCACTGGTGAAGTTGAAAGTTTTCCCTTTAAGATGCTTAACCAAGAAGGTGAAAAGGCTTTCAAATAAAAACTACAAAAAATTACTGAAAGAGATTAAATGAAACAAAAATAAACAGTAAAGAAAAAAACTGCTTTTCTACTCACGACACTTTCAATACGAAATGTGTGAGGTCCCGCACAACCTGGAACCCAAAAATTCTCCAATTCTCTGCAGGCATGAACTGCATGTTTAATGATTTAATTAAATTCTGGCACTAGCTACCCAGAGTTAAAATCAGACCCTACATAAGTCTCAGCCTACTAGAATGCCCCCCACTGCAAACACCAGTTGCAAGTAGTGTGTCCCAAGTTACTCTTGCTTCTGTTTGTCAAGGCTACAAATCAGGGGATTCAATGATCTCTTTTCTCAGGTTCAGCGATTTGCTATAACAGCTCATAAAACTCAGAGAAACACTTGACAATTTCCAGTTTATGAAAAAATATATTAGAAAGGATACAAATTAACAGTCAAATAAAAGGGTACATAAGATAGTTCCAGAAAGATCTCAGTACACAAGCTTATGGCTCAGTGCAGTTTGGTGTACACCATCCTCTCAGTATTCACCAACTTTGAGATTCTCCATATTCTCTTATTTCACATTTTTAAGAAGATTCCATTATGTAAGTGTAATTGATTAAATCATTGTCCACTGGTGATTAATCCAATCTACAGTCCCTCACCCCTCCCTGGAGGTCAGTGAGTGGGGCTGAACATTACAACCTTCACATGGTTAGTTCCTATGTCAAACAGCCCACTTCACAAACAAATCAAAGGCCAAACTACCAATTATCTCATTAGTATACAAAGAGACAATTTCATCATTCTGGAGATTTCCAAAGTCTTTAGAACATCTTGTGTCAGGAGCCAAGGATGGAGACAAATTATATGAAATGATGCTTCTATCAACACTATTAATCAGAAAATTGAGCTGTGTCAGAAACTTAAGGCAGGGACCAATATATATTACAAAAAAATGGGAAAATATCCCTTATTCATGGCTTTGGAAATGTAATATTAACATTTCAAGATGACTAAAAACAAGCTACAGATTTGATGTAATCCCCCCAAAATCCCGATGACTTTTTTTTTTGCAGAAGTAGAAAAGTCCATCCTAATATTCATACGAATCTCAAGGTACCTGGAATAACCAAAACATGTTTGAAAAAAAAGAACAAAGTTGGACGACTTGTATTTCATAATTGTAAAATTCACTACAAAGCTACAATAATCAAACCAGTAAAGTGCTGGCATAAAGACAGACATATATACCAATGGAATAGAATAGAGAATGCAGAATAAATTCTCACATGTATGATCAAATGATTTTGAACAAGGATTCTGAGACCATTCAATGCAGAAAGGACAAAAGATACTGGGAAAACTGGAGAGTCACATGAAAAAAAAAAAAAACAGAGAGATGAAGTCAGAAGCTTACCTAATACTATACACAGAAATCAACTCAAAATGGACCAAAGACCTAAATATAAGGGCTTAAACAATAACAGGGAAAGGGAAGAAAACCTTCAGTATCCATCAGTTGAGGATATATTCCCTCAATATCAGGAAAAGGGAAGAAAACCAGGGGAAGGGGTGGGGCTAAATAAATAAAAGACATTCTAATTGGGGTAATAGACAATAAAAGACATTAAAATAGTAATGGGTAAAGGGAAGAAAACCAGGGGAAGGGGTGGGGCTAAATAAATAAAAGACATTCTAATTGGGGTAAGATGAAATCTTAAGGTGGTTTTGATTTGCATTTCTCTTATAACTAGGGATGTTGAACATTTTTTCACAAATCTGTTGATTGCTTGTAGATCTTCCTCTGTAAAGTATCTGTTCAATTCCTTGGCCCATTTGGGTTATTAGTGTTCTTGGTATAAAGATTTTTGAGTACTTGGTAG
>JAJEJO010004771.1:329161-360506 GCA_020662805.1 Glaucomys volans
TGGGGTAAGATGAAATCTTAAGGTGGTTTTGATTTGCATTTCTCTTATAACTAGGGATGTTGAACATTTTTTCACAAATCTGTTGATTGCTTGTAGATCTTCCTCTGTAAAGTATCTGTTCATTTCTTTGGCCCATTTATTGATGGGGTTATTAGTGTTCTTAGCGTGAAGATTTTTGAGTAGATTCTGGAGATTAGTGCTCTATCTGAAGTGCCTGTGGCAAAGATTTTCTCCCACTCTGAAGGCTCTCTCCTCACATTGCTGGTTGTTTCCTTTGATGAGAAAAAGTTTCTTAGTTAGACTCTATCCCAATCATTGATTCCTGTTTTTTTCCTTGCGCTTTGGGAGTCATGTTAAGGAAATCTGGTCCTAGGCCAACATGATGAAGATTTGGACCTATTTTCTCTTCTATTAGGTGCAGAGTCTCTGGTCTAATTCCTAGGTCCTTGATCCATTTTGAGTTGAGTTTTGTACAGGGTGAGAGATAGGGGTTTAGTTTCATTTTGCTGCATAGGGATTTCCAGTTTTCCCAGCACCATTTGTTGAAGAGGCTGTCTTTTCTCCATTGTATGTTTTTGGCTCCTTTGTCAAGTATGAGATACCTGTATTTATGTGGGTTTGTCTCTGTGTCCTCTATTCTGTACCATCGATCTACCTGTCTATTTTGATGCCAATACCATGCTGTTTTTGTTACTATTGCTCTGTAGTATATTTGAAGGTCTGGCATTGTGATACCCCCTGCTTTGCTGTTCTTGCTAAGAATTGTTTTAGCTATTCTGGGTCTCTTATTCCTCCAAATGAATTTCATGATTCCTTGCTCTAATTCTATGAGGTCTGTTATTGGGATTTTAACTGGAATTGCATTGAATTTGTATAGCACTTTTGGTAGTATGGCCATTTTGACAATATTAATTCTGCCTATCCAAGAACATGGGAGATCTTTCCATACTCTCAGACTTTCTTTAATTTCTTTCTTGAGTGTTCTGTAGTTCTCAGTGTAGAGGTCTTTCACCTCTTTTGTTAGATTGATTCCCAAGTATTTTATTTTTCTAGAGACAATTGTGAATGGTATAGTTTTCCTAATTTCTCTCTCAGAGGATGCATCACTTACTTATAAAAATGCATTAGATTTATGAGCATTAATTTTATATCCTGCTACTTTACTGAATTCTTTTATGAGTTCCAGAAGTTTTCTGGTGGAATTTTTAGTGTCTTCTAAATAGAGAATCATGTCATCAGCAAATAGGGATAGTTTGAGCTCCTCTTTTCGTATTCATATTCCTCTAATTTCTTTGGTCTGTCTAATTGCTCTGGCTAGAGTTTCAAGGACAATGTTGAACAGAAGTGGAGAAAGAGGGCATCCCTGCCTTGTTCCAGTTCTCAGGGGGAATGCCTTCAGTTTTTCTCCATTTAGAATGATGTTAGCTGTAGGCTTAGCATAGATAGCCTTTACAATGTTAAGGAATGTCCCCACTATCCCTATTTTTTCTAGTGTTTTGAGCATGAAGTCACCCAATTTACTGTGGTGAGCAAAAATGTCACAATAAAACCTATTTTTATAATTAATATTTACTAACAATTGTAATAAAATTGAAAAAAATGAACCAATAAATAATAAAATAATAAATGTATATTTTTCAAAACTATAAAGAAAATTGTATAATAGAATGCCTTCTAATATGCTAATCTTCCATAGTTTATGTTAATGATCCATTGATAATTTTTAATTAATACTGATATGTTCATAATATACTGATAATTAAACAACATCTGCTTAAAAATAATATAGCAATAATAAACCCTTCTAAAAAAGAGAAAGAAAACAAGCCAAAAACTTCATGATACTGAATTTGGCAATAATTTCTTGGATGTGATGCCAAATCTAAAAAACAAAATGGCCAAACTGAACTAAATAAATATTAGAAATTATTGTGCATCAAAAGACACTATTAACAGGTTGCAAAAGCAAGCTATGAAATTGGAAAAGTACTTATAAATCATATCTGCTAATAAATTAATGTCCAAAATATATACAGAACTGTTAACACTAAATAACAATGACAGTAAAAATAATCAAATTTTAAAAGTGGAAAAGTACTTGAAAAGTCATTTCTCCAAAGAAGATATATAGATGACCAATATGCCCATGAAAATATATTCAGCATCATTAATCTTCAGGAAAACACACAACCACAAGCAGATACTATATCACACTCAATAGTATGGCTACTATTTTTAGAAAACAGAAAATAATAGCATTGATATGGAGAAACTGGAACCCTTGTGCACAATTGGTAGTAATGTAAAATGGCAGAGTCACAATGGAGAATGCATAATATCCCTCAAAAAATTTTTTAAAATGCAATTACCATATCCATCAATTCCACTTGTGAGCACATAACCAAAAGAATTGAAATCACGGTCTCAAACAGCTATTTGTACACTCATGTTTATGTCACCATTATTTACACTAGCCAACAGGTGAAACAACCAAAATGTCCATCAACTATTAGATACACAAAATGTAGTAAATCCACACAATGGAATACCATTGTGCTAAAAAAAAGAATGAAGCACTGATACATGCTAAAATGTGAATGAACTTTGAAAAATCATACCAAGTGAGAACCAGTCACAAGAAGTCACACATGGAATGAATAGTCCCTATGTCTCTAATAATAAGTTGGGAATATAGAGGATGGAATAATTCCTAACATTTTATGAATTTCTCCTAACCCAAATACAAAACATTAATAACATACAAAAAAGAAAACAAAATCATACACCAATGTAAAAATTCAAAATAAAACAACTTTAAAAATCCCACAGTTCATGAAAGACATTAAGAAATCTAAAAACATAGTTCATATTTAAAAGGTAAGGAAAAATCCATGTAATTAGGTTATAAAATAATAATCACAAGACACTAAATTCTGTAGCCACTCCAGATACATACCCCAAAGAATAAAAGAATAAAGATGATGTGATATTTAAAGGCAATAACCTAACTACCTGAGTGTGAATTTGTGCTCCAGTATTTCCTAGCTATGGTGTTAATTAACCTCTTTTTCCTCAAGTTCTTCAAGTTTAAATTGAGAATTAGAGTTCTATGAGTTAAATGATGTGAGATAGACCAGTATCTGTTTTCCCAGAAAGTATGTTACAGTAAGTAGCTGCCTGGGTTCAAATCTGAGTTCACCACAGTAAATTGGGTGACTAAGTTGCTTAATCTCCAAGTTCCTCCATTTTTCCTCCCTCTACCAAAGAAGAATAATAACAAACCTACATCAATAAAATTGAGAATATAATAAGCCTACTTCTAAGAAACCTACTTCTTGTGATTACTGTGAGAATTAAATTAAAGCCAAAAGCACTTAGGCCATAACTTGGTATATGGTTAAGAGTTATTCTGACAACTCACAGTCTTCTGAGGTTAGCTCTCTGTGGTTCCAATCTCTATGGTAACATACTCTCAGGTTCCGGCCACCTAAGTAGTGCCCAAACTGTGATCTCTGTCTCTTCTGCCCAGTGAAGCCACCATTCTATTTTGGCTTTGCCACTGTGGGAACTATAGCCAACAATAACATTTGGGTGAATGTTAGGCTTCAATCATACACTTCCTCTCCCTCAAAGATTGCAGTCCAGGTTTGATTGCTAACAAGTGCCTCAAATAGTTTTATATGTTTTGTCATTTTTATAGTTGTTCATGCTATTACTGGGCCCCTAAGTTGCCTTCCTAGTTTAGCCTAACTGTCAATAAACTCACTTTTCTTTTTATATTGTTTTTCTCTTACTCCTGATGTAAACAAGTGACCATATTCAACCTGTTGGGACACCCCAGACCCAAGTCCCTGGCTGGGGGCTCCAGTAACCATGGTAGGAGAATAAGCTTTATAGTTCCTACTTTTATTGTAAGAACTGGAAATCATGACAAGATTGTTATATACTATGTTGTTGAGTCTGTGGGTAAGTAGGTATTCTCTGACACTGTGGGTAGAACTATAAATAAATACTGATTTTTAAAAATAATAACAAATGTCATTTACTGAGTTTGTTGTATCTCTGAATTTCTAACACTTGATATAATTTATCATCTCATTTAGTTTTCACAACAGACATATAATATAGGTAATTATAGATGAGGAAACTGAGTAAAACAGAGGTGGTTAAATAATTTGTCCAGGGTTACACAGCTAGGTAGTGATGAAGTCAAGCTTTGGATCCTGAAACTGTAATTCTGGAGCCCACACACTCAACCATTGTACTGTAATGACAATCTGGAAATACTTAATGAAATTAAAATGAGTATAAATTTTGACCCAGCAACATCACTTCTGAAAGTTTATGTAACATATGTAAAAGCACTAGTGTATCAAGATATGTGTGTAAATTAGTCATTGTATCATTTGTAATAATTTAAAAAATCCTGAGATAACCTGAATGTTCATTGATGAGGGAATGGTTAAATAAGTTGCCATTCTTTTTTGCATACTATTGAATGCTACTTGGTTACTAAAAGAGAGTAATCTATATACATTGAATTGAGGATGAATGTGACATATTAAGAATGAAAAGCAAATTACATAATACTATGTACACTGTGATTCATAAATGACTCACCTAATTCATATGTTTCAATCATAGACCTCTCCCCTGAACTTCAGACTTCCTCCTCAACATTTCCTCTTGAAGGCTCAAAAGCACTACAAATTCATTATGTTCAAAGCTAAATTTGGAATTTGTTATTGCCAAAATAATTACTTCTAGTGTCCCATTTCCTAGTTAATGGCATCATGGACATCAATTATGTAAGACACAAACCCAGGACTTCTCTTTGATACCTCCCTCTCCCTCACATCATTTTGTCACCCAACACACCTTCCCCACATTGCACATGTATCCAAACCTTCACCAAATTCTGTTCATTTTATTACCAGCTATATCTCCAATATATCCTATTTCTCATTATTTCCATCACCACCATTCTAAGCAAAATTACCAATACTTCCCACTTGACTTGCTAAAATCTTTAACCCAACTGTTATCTTCCTATCAATTCTAACACACTTTAATTCATCCTCCACCCTGAATTGTGAAAGCAAAGAGAATTCTCAATTTAGAAAGCTTTCACCCTAATCGCTTGCAAGCAGAGAGAAAACAATGCAGCATTATCATAATCATAGTCTAAAGAACTGAATTGCCTTTTGTTTTTAAAAGTAAAAACAGATTCCTATATGGGAAACAGTTTGAGTCATAAATCTCCTTCCCCTAATACATTGTATCTTGTGCTACAGAGTACAGGCAAAGCAACTGTTACAGTTTAGCTATGAGGTGTCCCCCAAAAGCTACCTGAGACACTGCAAGAAAGTTCAGAGGTGAAATGATTGGGTGGTAGAATCTTAACCTAATCAGTACATTAATCTCATTGGGATTAACTGGGTGGTAACTGTAGGCAGGTAGGGTATGGCTAGAGGAACTGGTCCCTGGGGGCATGCTTTTGGGGTTTATATTTTGTCCTTGTTGAGCAAAGCTTTCTCTCTGCTTCTTGGTGACCATGTCCTGACCTGCTTTCCTCACCACAGGCCCTCCACTATGTTACCAGCTATATCCCCACTATGCTCCCCTATGCAAAGCTTCCTCCACTATGTTCTCCCTCACCTGAGGCCCAGAGCAATGGAGTCAGCTATCTATGGTCTTTGACCTCTGAAACCATGAGTAACTTTTCCTCTAAAATTTTTCTTGTCAGGGTTTTTTGGTCACAGTGACAAACAGCTGACTAAAACAGGAAAAATAAACTGCAATTTAAAATGTTCTTTAAAATTTATCCTGGTGGGGTACATGAAAGTTTATTTCCAGGGAGATCCTCCAGCAACCATGCTCTGCTTATTCATCTTCCTGGTTTGGCTACCACCTCATATATATTACAGTAGAAAAATAATATTCTTGGTTGCTTTTTTTAAAACTGGAGTTGAACCCAGAGGGAGCTGTACCACTGAACTACAATCCCAGCATTTTTATTTTTTATTTTGAGACAAGTTCCCACTACATTGCTAAGTATCTCACTAAGTTGCAAAGGCTGGCCTTAAACTTTCAATCCTCCTGCCTCAGCCCCCCACATTGCTGGGATTACAGGCATGCTCCACCACACCCAGCTTGGTATGCTTATACTCACCCTATGTGCTTAACTTTATAGCCTGAAAGACTGAGAACCCAAAGGTCTCTTCCAATTAGCCTTGGCTTCTGCTTGGTTTCCTACTTCCAAATTCATCCTGATTTTTCAGATGATGGCCCCAGTATTCCTAGACTCAGATCTCTTCTCTGTATCTCCTCTCATTGTTTATACTTCTATCAATAGGCAGGTCTTACGGATGTACCTGCCTGCTTTCTGATCCCTGAGGACCTACTGTCATGCATTGCTCTCTAAACTTCAAATACATATTAATAGCATAACACTTTAGTTTTGACTGTGGCTTGAGTCCTACTGAGATAAGCTGTCCCTTCCTGTCAAACCCAGTCTCAGAATCCTGGAAAGTTTCCTCAGTGATTTCCCTTCCCCAAGAGGTAATTTTTAATGCCAGGTTTTATGACTCGACAGTGGTTTCAAGATATGAAGCACTCCTCATGACTCTGAAACACCAGTGAGCACTGGGAAAGCAGGAAAGAGACAGAATGTCAACACCATTTCTGAACTGACTAGATCAAACTCTATAAAGCAGTTTCATTCCACCTTGAAGGAATCTCTGACTTTTGACACACCAATAAAATCTGAAGAATAGTTTAAATAAAATACAAAATGCTATCTTGCATTTTTGTGATATTTTTACTTCTCCCAAGTATTTTCACATTGTGATTTCTATTTGCACCTACTATTTTATCAAATCTCATAAGTATCTTAGAAGATAAATAGAATGGCTATCAAGTGAATTTAAAATTTCTTAAGGGCAAGGGCTGAATCTACCATAATTTGAATCCTTCCTAGTATCTGGTATAGTGATTGCATAGAAAGTAAGAGTTCAACATTTAACTATCAATTTTATATTTACCCCACTTTATAGGTTCAAAAAATAAGACTTGGAAATACTAGGCAATACATATAAGGTCCCACAGCCAACTAGTTCTGTTTCTCATTTCAGGCCCATTTCATTAGATCAATGGTATTACAGTGTTCCATGGAAATCTTGAAGCTCCATAGACTTGTGCAGGGATTTAGTGGAGAGCACATAACTGCTCTAATTGGAGCATCTTTACATTCATCCATTTTATATAGTAAGATTTTGTATCAGATTTTAGTTGAATCACTGATTTTGTTACTAACTTTTTAAGAACAAGCAGTCATTCACCCATGCTAACTTATAATGTCCTTTGTGGTGAAAAATATTATTCACTTGATGATCAGTAGGGAGAACAGAAATGAGAGTATCAGAATCAGTTAGAGGTAGTAGTCATGAACCACTCAGGTCCCTGGACCTTTAGTTAGTTTAGTCCTTTGGCAAATCAAGCACATTGCACAACTCCAGATGGCACCATTCTCAGAGAATGCAAGTCTTGCCCTCAGGATAAGGGACTTCATATATGTAGAAAAGCACTCATGAAAAAATTCTCTGTATCCTGATAGACACTCCAAATTTACAATACAGTTAACAAAAGATATTGTTGAGGTTTTCAGGGTGATCACTGCTACTATTTTAGAATCCAACCACCTAACATGTTTTCCTGCCTTAGTTACAATTAGGGTTTTTAAACTCAGAAGGTAAAGAAAGAAAAGAGTGAGTGGGGGTTGCAAAGCAACGAAGTATTGATATTGGTTTGTCACCACAAAACAACTTTAAAAGGGCACAAATAGGTAATTCACAAGATAAGAATGGCCAAAGGCATATAAAAGTGATTAATCTTGGCCAGGCACACTGGTACATGCCTGTAATCCCAGCAACTCAGGAGGCTGAGGCAGGAAGATCAGGAGTTCAAAGTCAGCCTCTGCAATTTAGCAAGGCCCTAAGCAACTTAGCAAGAGCCTGTCTCTAAATAAAATATAACAAAGGATTGGGGATGTGGCTCAGTGGTTAAATATCTCTGGGTTTAATCCCAGGTCCAAAGATGCTGTCTTACCACTAAACAATGAAAAATACAAATAAAACCTAGGTGATTGTTATGGAGAAAATTAGCAAATATTTTAAAATATGGATAGCAGCCAGAGTTGGTGAGATTCAGCAAAATGCATACTCTCACACATTGCTAATAAGAGCAAAAATTATTTTTAAAAAATCTGGGACAAAATTTAACAATAAGCAGCAAATAACTAATATTTTGCATATCTTTTGACTCTACAACACCATATCCAGCAACTAATCCTATAGAAAAAATCACAAAAGAGAACAAAGATGTATGTCAATGATTCCTCACTGCAGTACAGTTTGTAATAGTGGAATGTTGGAACCAACTTAAATAGCCAGTAGTAAAGGATTTATTAAATAAATTGTTGTAAGGATGGGGATGTGACTCAGTAGTAGAACACTTACCTAGCATGTATGAGGCCCTGGGTTCACTTTCTAGCACCAAAGAAATAGTTTTATGTGTTTTTGTTTATGTGTGTGTGTAGATATACGTGTGTGTGTATATATATATTTGTATAATTTTGTATATATGCACATCCACATGCATACACACCTATACACCTGTGTGTACAAACATGCATATATATATATATTAATATATGTACATATATCTATATATTTAAAGCATGGATACATACTAATATATAAATGCATAAATATATGCATTTATATATTAAAATATAAATGCATAAATATATGCATTTATATATTAAAAGCACTTTGTAGGAGAAGATTCAATGGTATGGAAAAGTTTTTAAATATATTATTTTTAAACTACATTGAGTTCAAAAGCAAGCTGAATAATAGTTTTTAGAGTATATTTTTTGATGTGCATGTTTCTGCTAATCATTAGAACTGTTCATAAATATTCTCGTGCTTTCCTTCAAGGGACATGGTAAATCCCCATACCTCTTTAGATATAGCCGTATGACATAACTGTGGAAGTGAAATATGAGTGGAATGTTTAAGGGACAGTGCTCAATCTGACACATACCCTTTTTCCTGCCTTAACTGTAATGGAAGCATGTTTCAGCCTGGTTCCCTAAGTGATTATAATGAATAGAGACTCCCTGGATACATGGGTTGGATGTTGGATGTTGGGTATATAGCCTGTCCAGGGTGGGGAAAAAATTTTTATTGTATGAAGCCACTGAGATGCTTAGATTGTGTGTGTGTGTGTGTGTGTGTGTGTGTGTGTGTAAAACGGAGAGGAAGTTGAGTGGAAGAAGCAAAAGAAAAAGGAGTAGACTAGTTAGTTATTCATAAAAAATTACTAACAAATGGCCTAATGGGCAATTTGCATTTTCTCATTTTATTAAACATGTTTGAAGACATGTTTAGTCTTCAAATTTTAAACAATAAACATGTACAATTTTTTTAAATTAATAAACTCTTTAGAGTATTTTAGGTTTGCAGAAATATTGAGAAGAAAGTACAGACAATTCCCATATACCACCTCCCCGTCACATTCACAACCTCCTCCATCGTCAGTATCTTGTATGAGTGTGGTGTGGAATATCAACAATTACACATCATTATCACCTAAAGTCCACTGTTTCCACTCTTGGTGTTGAACATTTTATGAGTTTGGACAAATGTATATACATGTAAATACCATTGTAGTATCATACAGAATAGTTTTACTGCCCTAAAAAACCTTAGCACTTGCCTGATCATTCTGTTCATTTACCCTAACACCAGCAGCCCCTGAAAACCACTGATCTTTTTACTATCTCCATAGTTTTAGTTCTCCAGAATATCATATGACTAGAATCATACAGTATGTACCCTTTTCAGATTGTCTTCTTTCATTTAGTAATATAGATGCAAATTTCCTCCACGTCTTTTCATAGCTTAAAAGCTCATTTCCTGGGGTTGGGGATTTTAGCTCAGTGGCAGAGAGTCATTGCCTAGCATGCTCAAGACTCTGAATTGGGTCCTCCACCCAGGGGAGAAAAAAAAACTCATTTCCTTTTAGCACATCCTTTTGTCTGGATGTACCCTATTTATCTAGTCACCTACTGAAGGACAACTTGGATGCTTCCAAATTTGGGTAATTATGAACAAAGCTGATATAATCATTAGTGTGAATGTCTTCTGTTTTAATATAAACTTTCAGTTCATCTAACTAAAGAGCATAATTGCTGGATCATACGGTAAAGGTATGGTCAGTTTTGTAATAAACTGCCAAATTGTCTTCCAAAGTGGCTGTGCCATTTTGCCCACAGTAATGAATGAGAATTCCTGGTGCCTCACTTCCTCACCAGCATTTGGTATTGTCGGTGTTCTGGATTTGGACTATTTTAATAAGTACATAGTATTCTCTCATTCCTGTTTTAACTTGAATTTCCCTAAAGACATATGATGTTGAAAATCTTCATATGCTAACTTGTCATCTGTGTATCTTCTTTGGTGAGGTGTTTGTTTAGGTCGTTTGCACATCATGTTAATTGTGTTTCTTGACTTCTTATTACTATTACAAGTATTCTTTGTGTCCTGTATCAGATGTGTCTGTTGCAAATATTTTCACCCAGTCTGTAACGTATATTCTAAATCTTTTGGAATTATCTTGTTCTGAGCAGAAGTTTTTAATTTTAATGAACTCCAGTTTATCAATTATTTCTTCCATGAATCATGGCTTTGGTGTTATATCTAAAAAGACATTGCCATATCCAAGGTCATCTAGGTGTCCTGGTATCTTTTAGAATTTTTATGTCTTTATATTTACATTAAGTTCTATGATCCGTTTTGAGCAAATTTTGTAAAAGAGGTAACATCTGCTTCTAAATTCATTATTTTGCATGTGCATGTCCAATTGTTCCCATACTGTTTGTTGAAAACATGATCTTTGCCCATTGAATTGTCTTAGCTTTTTGTCAAACATCAGGTGACTATATTTATATGGACCCATTTATGGACTCTCAATTTTGTTCTGTTGATCTGTTTTTCTATTTTTTCACTAATATCACATTGTCCTGGTTACTGTAGCTTTACATTAAGTCTTGAAGTCAAATAGTGTCAGTCCTCCTACTTTGCTTTGTAATTTTGTTTTCTTATAAAGTTTTTTGGGGGGATTTGGCATTAGGAGAAAAACAATAGAATGAATAAAGATGTATCTCCTCTATTTCTGGAAGATGTTGTAGGGAATTGTTATAATTTCTTCCTTAAATGTTTGATAGAATTCCCCAGGGAGCCCATCTGGGCCAGATGCTTTTGCTTGAGCAGGTTAATCATATTAATTTAATTTCTTTCATAGACATAAGACTATTCAGATTGTCCTTTCTTCTTATGTGAGTTTGGCAAATTAAGTTTTTTAAGCAATTGGTTCATTTCATCTAAGTTATCAAATTTGTGAGCATAAAGTTATTCATAATATTCCTTTATCTTTTTGATGTCCACAGGTTCTGTAGTAATGCCTCCTCTTTCATTTCTGATATTAGTAATTAATGTCTTCTCTCTCTCCCTTCTCTCTCTCTCTCTCTCTCTCTCTCTCTCTCTCTCTCTTTCTTTCTTTCTCATTAACTCTCTTGCTAGGGACATACTAATTTTATTGATTTTTTGCAAAAAACCAACTTTTAGGTTCATTGATTTTCCTTATTGATTTCTAACTTTCAATTTCAGTGATTTCTTCCCTAATTTTTGAATTTCTTTTCTTCTTCTTACTTTGAATTTAACTTGCACTTTTCTTTTTCTAGTTTCCTAAGGTCTAAGTTTAGATAATTAGCTTTAGACATTTCTTTTTTCTAAAACAAAACTGCATTTAATGCTATGAATTTCCCTCTCAGCACTGTTTTTACTACCACACAGATTTTGACAAATTATATTATTTTCATGTATTTCAAAAGATTTTAAAATTTCTCTTGATATTTCTCCTACGACCCATGTGCTATTTAAAAGTATATTATTTATTCTCAAAGTATTAGGGGATTTTCCAGCTTTTTGTTATTGATTTCTAGTTTAATTCCATAGTGGCTGAAGAGCAGACATTGCATGATTTCTATTCTTTTAGCTTTGCTTATTCATTCTATGATGCCTTTTCTTTCCTTATGTAGAGCTGAGTCTGACTTAGGAAATTTTCCTTTTCTCTGAAGTACTTTACTTAGCACTTCTTAAAAGGCAGATATATCAAAAACTCATTCCTTCAATTTTTGTCTGACAGTCTATATTTCTTCTTTACATTTTTAGTTGTAGGTGGTCACCACCTTTATTTTATTTATTGATTTTTTTATTTTTTTATGTGGTGCTGAGGATCACACCCAGTCTCACACATGCTAGGCAAGCATGCTACCACCGAGCCACAACCCTAGTCCATCTCCTTTACTTTTAAAAAATTTTATTTTAACTGATACATAAAACCATAAAATTTGTACATATTAATAAGGTATCATTCGGGAGGCTGAGGCAGGATGATGGTGAGTTCAAAGACAGCCTCAGCAAAAGTGAGGTGCTAAGCATCTCAGTGAGACACTGTCTCTACATAAAATACAAAAAAGTATCATATTATGTTTAAATATATATGTATACATATGCATTATATATATATACATATATATGTGTTAAAATCAGGTTGAATATTTATCTCCTCCAACATTTACCATTGGGGGTGGGTAGATGAGATTGAACCCAGGGTGCAACACCACTGAGTCACATCCTCAGCCCTCTTTATTTTTTACTTAGGGACAGGGTCTCTAAGTTGCTTGGAGCCTCACTAAGTTGCTGAGACTGGCTTCAAACTTGTAATCTTCTTGCCTCATCCTCCTGAGCTGCAGAGAATACAGGCATGTGGCACTGCACCTGGCACCATTGTTTTTTGATAAAAACTTTCAAAATCCTTTTTTCTAGTTTAATGAAATGTGCAGTGCATTATTGTCATCTATAGTCAACCTACTATGCAATAGCATGCCATAGCTTCTTTTTAAAAAAAATCATTTATTTATTTTTGTTCAATGTACACAAATGGAGTACAACTATCGTTTTTCTGGTTGTGTACAAAGTAGAATCACACCATTTGCATATTCATACATATACATAGTATAATGATGTTTATCACTTTCTATTTTTTCCTTCCCCACCCCCTCCCCTTACTTTCCTCTATACAATCCATCCTTCTTGCTCCCATCTAATTGTAATTTAGTACCCATTGATCAAATTCACCTCATTCCTCTCTCCCTGTTCCACATTCCCCAGCCTCTGGTAATCATCATTCTACTCTCTGTTTCTATGAAATCAACTATTAGATTCTACAAATGAATGACATCATGTGGTACTTGTCTTTCTGTGCCTGGCTTATTTCACTTAGTGTAATGGTCTCCACTTTCTATGTCACTTTTGTGAGATAATTTCATAGGATTCAGCATTACAGATTGGTGGGTTTTTTTCCTCCTAACAATATAAATGTTTCACACCATCTTCTTCTTGTTTGGTTCCTGAGTAGAAATTGGATATAATTCTTATCCTTTCTCCTCCATAGGTGACTTTTTTAAACTCAGGTTTCTTTCAAGATTTTTTTCTTTGATTTTATGAAGTTTGCGAAGATCTGTCAAGATGTTCTTTTCTTGTTTATTCTGCTTGGTGTACTCTGGAGCTTCCTGGATCTGTGGTTTGGTGTCTGACATTTATTTAGAAAAAATTGCAGTCAGTATTTCTTCTTATTGCACCTTTCCTTTCTTTCTTCTGGTATTCCCATTATGGATACATGATATATATATATATATATATATATATATATATATATATATATATATACATACACATATACATATATATATATATTTTTTTTTAGTTGTCTCACAGTTCTTAGATACTCTGTTGTGGCTTTTTAGTCAGTCTTTTTTCCGTTTGTTTTCCAATATTGGAAGTTTCTACTCTTATATCCTCAAGTTCAAAGATTCTCTCCTCAGCTGGGTCTAGTTTACTAATGAGCCCATCAAAGGCATGCTTAATTTCTATTATAGTGAAAGTTTTTACCTCTGGCACTTTCTTTTTATTCTTAGAAATTTCTGCTTGCATTATTCACATATGCCCACGTGTCTTACTTTATCCACTAAAATGCATTGTATATTAATCACAATTTTCAAAAATTCCTGCTGCCAAGTGCAATGGCACACACCTGTAATCCCAGCAGCTCAGGAGGCTGAGGCAGGAGGATCATGAGTTCAAAGCCAACCTCAACAAAAGTGAGGTGCTAAGCAACTCAGTGAGACCCTGTCTCTAAATAAAATACAAAATAGGGCTGGGGATGTGGCACAGTGACCAAGCGCCCCTGAGTTCAATCTCAGGAATGAAAAAAAAAATTCCTGCTATCATATTCCAGTATTCCTGATATATCTGAATCTGGTGTTTATTTGATCTCTTCAAATTTATTGTATGCTTTGTGAATTTTGTTAAAAGGTGAATATGATAAACTTAGTTAAAAGAATTGGAGCAAATAGGCCTTTAGTAATCTGGTGGCAAGGTGTAGGAGGAATCATTGTCTAATCCTGTAATTAGGTCTCTCTCTTTTGGTCAGCCTATGTCCCTTACCTATGAACTTCACCAATACTTCTCAGTTTTTACCTTTAGGTAGGGCAGAATGGTTAAACTGGCCCAGAATTGGGTATTTTCTTTCCACCAAATAGGCTAGGTACTGATAAAAACAAAATTGTGCAGGCACTCTATGACTAAGTCTTCCTAGAGTTTTATACTCTCATACTTGTCTATTCTGCCTCTAGTAATTTGCTAATATAGTTAATATTTTCCTACTTCAGGTGCTGTTTCCCATAAAAATTTCAGTTCCTGGGTTTCTGCTCCTGTGGGTTATAGTTCCCTGTGTCTCTCTTTCCAATTATTCAGGCAGTGATTTGCCCTGAGACCTCATACCTACAATTTATCTAAAAAGAGTTATTGATGTTTCAGTTTGATCAGCTTTTTGTTCTTTGTTAGAATGTAACAATAGTGGTAACTAGTTGGTTTAGATGGTGATTGGTAGAGTATAGGAAACATATTAAGTAAATTATAATTGTCTTTTGAAACTGATTTTCTAAAGAATCCCAATGCTTGTTGTCTTAAATTTAATTTGAAAGGGACATAAATGGTAAATACTAAAATAGAATGCTAGGAATTTTAGATCTAAGAGCTCTTGTCCATCCTTCAGGCAATCAAAGTTTCATCATTCCTGGGAAACAAAAGGCACTTCTACTCCCAAGGGAAGGCAATCATTTCCAGACCTCTACCACTTTAAAGTGAGTTCATGTTTCTGCCTAGAGCAGATCAGGCACAAATCTGGATTATCTCACTTTTTTCCTCTTTTATCAACTTTAACTGTTAAAAAAGAATTTGTATTGCCTTTCCACAAATTCAAGTAAATCTAAGATGATGGCACAATCCCATAGAGCATGTCATCTAGATGGCAGCATTAGTCTTGTCGAAAGACATTATAGCTTATCCAACTTTGAGAGCCTGACCAAGACAGGACCAATGTGGTATGAGTCAGGTTATACTGAGAGGCTGTATCTCCTAACCAAAAAAAAAGTAAAAAATAAAATCAGTTTGCCAAGGTGTCTGAATTCCTGCCATTATATCTATTTCATTGGACTAACAGTTATTTCTCCTGAAGTCCCTTATTTAAATGTGAACATCAGCCTAGAAAAGCTAATATGTTAATTTTTCAGCATTCATTTCTGAACAGAAGGCAAATTCCTGAGGGAATGAAATACTGTAGAAAACATTTAAACTTTAATGGATGTGAGAAAATAAAGAAGATTCTGGACATTGGGAGGGAACATGGGCACTGAAAGCTAGAAAAAGAGTAAGGATAAGAGTTGAGGAAGGTATCAAAAAGGCAAACTTGTAATGACTCAAAAATCACCAATTTGCCCCCTGGGTCTCAAATGGCCCTGGTGCTACCTTATTGCTCATTTCTGATGGAAACCTGGGGTGGAGCATCATTTAGTCTCTTATCTGCCTCTTCATCTGTGAAATGGAAGCTGGAGCAAAACAGAGTAATAGTAGGTGATAGTAGCTATATAAATATAAAGATAGATAAATAAAAGGACTAATGGAGTAAACAGACTAAAAAGTATACAGTTCAGAGATCTAGTCTCAGCAGGGATAGTTAAGAAAATTAACAAGGGTTAAAGTATGATTGACTAGGGTAACTAAATTTCCTAGATTGCAGAGTTTACCTGAGGTCCTGGCTTAAATATTAATAATGCTACTTCCACGATTAAAAGCATCCCAGGTTAAATGACAAATGAAACAGTCATCCTTATGAAAGACTGTTAATGTTGTCAACAGAATAGATGAGAGATGTGCTGAGTTAGTGATTTCCTTCAAGCCTCAAGGCCTGAGTGGTCTGTGTCTCAAAACATGTTGATGCCAGTCCTGAGGAATAGCCTATATGCGTGCTTCTTAATACTTCCACATCACGACACGGGGCTAGAAATAAAAATGCAAAGGTAAAGTGGGAGCATTAAGAATCCCTTCAAATCATGCTCAAAGGAAGCACTCACTCACTCTGCCCAGAAATAGGGCAGATATGTGTATTCAAGCAGTTGTCATGCCTTCTATTGCCATCCAAAAAGAAAATAGTGTTTGTTCTAGAAAGGTTCACTCAGCCATAGGCCGAGCTGACATTCATGGATGAGTCTGGCCATTTATTAAGCTTTCAGCTTGTTAGAAACAGATCAGTCCTTGTACAATACCAAGCCCAGAACAGCAACTATGAAAACCAAAAAAAAAAAAAAAAAAGAAGAAGAAAAATTAAGAGCCTGAGCACAGAAAAAGTGCAAGATAAAAAACTGCTATGTTGATGTGTAAAAAAACAATTCATTTGATTATAAACATTGGATTCCAGTTCTCATCTTACAGCACCAGAGAGGAAATTGTTCTAAAATTGATAACTTGTGTCTTTCCTTTCCAAAGTTCCTGTTCCCATTCAAATTGCAGTAAATCTTTAGAGGCATTGTCTTCTGAGCCTAAAACCTATTTCCCCACCTAATTCTCATCTCTTGGTAAATACTTGTAATGTGTCTAGGAAATCAAAGACATAATTTTGTTTAAATAAATGCAAAGACATTCATCTCCTGTAGTTGAGGGAATAAGAGAAATGCTACCAAAAAAAAAAAAAAAGCAGAGAGCAGGTGAGGACTTTTGTGTAGCTTCTTGTCCTTTTGGCACCCTTTTTATTTCCCTGCAATAGCACTAATGTGTGTGTATGCTGGGGTGGGAATGTTGGGAGGGGAGACAGGTTTCTGGCCTCTTGGCTGCTCTCAGAATAAGTCAGCATTCTCAATGAACACTAAGAAGCAGATGAAGAGAGAAAAATTAAAAAGATAATCGAAGCCCTCCCACTACCCTCTTTCCTGTAAAATCTTAACCAAGAGCCCCAGACTCTGCTATTCTATCTTCTGCTCTGTGCACAGAGAGCAGGTAATCAGCAAAGCTAATCAAAAATGCATTCATTACCGCAGAGCAGCAGTGGGTGAGAAAGACTGCAGCTTTCACTTGGCAAGTGGTTTCTGGACTGGCACAATCCAGTCCCCGTAGCTCTTTGGCAAGTCTTTTGCATCCCCCTGCCCTCCTCCCTCTCCCAGCACCCCAGCAGTCTCTGCCATGCTCAACTCTGCTTCTCCATTAAAGGCAATCTAATTCTTACAATTGACAATGTTTCCCCTCAATCACCATAATGTTGCTCTGTAAAAGCTGTTTTCTGTCTAATAAGTCTTCTGAGTATTTTTATAATCCTTTAAAGGTGTTTCTTCACTTGAAAAATACATTTTTTCTTTGTTTTCAAAACAGGAAGCCATTTCTTTCCAGGGCTAAACAAACTTCAATGCTGACAGATTCTGAAAATGCAAAAGCCTTTCCTGCTTTCTCCAACTTAGCAAACTGTACTCTCTCAGAGCACTCAGAACCCAAAGCTCAGAGAGAACTGTACTAAAATATGCTAATGAAGAGCTGAAGTGGTGAGAGAGCACTTGCCTAGCCAGTACAAGGTACTGGGTTCAATTCTCAGTACTGTAAAAAAATACAATTAAGACAAAATGTGCTGATGGGCTTGAATTAATAATAATAATATTACTGAGCATTTATTACATGACAGGCATGATTCTATGTACTTAATCTCATTCAATCATCACAATAGCCTTGGGAAATATGGGTTATTATCATCCCCATTGTGTAGATGAAGATGGTGAGACCCAAGGAGATCACATTAGTCCAACCCTAATCATGGATGGCATATATTGAACTCCAACAGAATAGCTCTTACTCTAAACTATGGTTCTGATGCAAGAAAACAAGTGCATCACCTGCTTTGCCTCATCCCCTCTTAGACAGTTAAATAACCTTTCTAGGACATATGATTACCATTCTGTAAAATAACAATTTTCTAAGGCAAATAAACACTATTCCCTTCCCTGAAAAGACAAATTTACTTTAGCCAAGGTGGAAATGGAAATTTAAAAACAAAACTCTTTCTAATGTCTTTGTTATGATCAGTCTACAATGCTGGTTGAGTGGCCACTGAGTTTGTCTGACATAGAACCACCTATCTATACCCAGCCTTTTGGGAACACACAAACTAGTTTGGATTTCAGAAAACACACACACACACACACACGCACACACACATGTGCCACACAGTATGACATGGAATTGGGGTGACAAAGAGGCTTCCTGAAGGACTTGATTTCACCTCCACCACTTAGAGCTGAATCACCTTGGACAAGTCACTTCATCTCTCCATGCATCTCAGTTTCCTAAATAGTAAAATTAAAATAACAAAAAATGACTATTGGGATTAGATCAGCTAATATATTAAAGTACTTAGCACATGGGGACAGACAGCAAGTGCTTGAGAAATAATAACTTGTACTCTGATTCTTTTTCCCTGATGTGAAATTTGTAGCTTATGTTGTACAGTCAAGGGTTAAGTGAATTAGTGAATAGTGGTCATTTGGGGGCAGAGGAGGGCAATAGTCAGTATGTTTCATTAACACTTCAATTTTGTCCTAGATAAACTGGCAAATATGTGTTCCTACTTCAGAAGTATAATATAAAAAGATGTCTGATTAGAATGTGGGGAACTTCCAAGTACTTCCTTATTTAAGCTTTGGTAAAAGAGAAGTTTTGAAAAATAAACATCCCAAATAACATCTTTTTATTCAAAGGATATGCCCTCTAAATTACAGGAGACTATGCTTTTTTAGTACAACATGTAGGAGACCATAAAAATGACAAAAATAGCCAATTTTTTACTTGGCAAAATGATTTGCTTCAGATTTCCTTTAAGTGGCAAGCACCTGTCCTGAATCTAAAATAAGATTCAATTTATCTAAATTAATTTTCACTCAAAATTTTAAATGCATGCCCATTGCATGAAGCGAGATTTGCTCACATTGTAAGGTAATTGCTGATGTCCATTTCCATTTTGTCTGCAATTATAACCTGGCTTCTTATCATGCTGTGGCCAACTTCAGACCTAGTCAGCCAATTTCTATGTTCTTAAGAAACAGGAAACATTATTCTCAGATCTTCAATTCTCCTCCATTGTCCTCTGTCCCTTCATGGTAAAATAAGGACTGCTTTCCACCAAGTACATCATAGATTGTACCAACCTCTTTTACTTAACAGAGAACTGACAAGAAGAAGGAAACGATAGGTAAGTTTCGACAGTGAGGAGGCAAGAAAAGTTAACCTTTTCTCCCTCCTGTTCCATCTTCCACTCTTCTCCACCATGTTCTGCACTTCAAGAGGCATTGTACTAAGCATAATATATGACCACTGCTTTCTTAGAATGTGCCAAAATTAATCACCCAGAGAGATGGGCATTGGGTCCCTTCTTTTTTGGTCCATCCATATAATCAAAATTGTTTCTCCTTTGTATTCCTCCTGATATATTTACCATAATGTCAAGCATAACATCATTGGATCTTGCTTTTGGCTAATTCAATAATTCAATCATTGATTTGAAAATGAAGCTCTTAGCATATATTATATTCCAGACATTATTGTAGGTGCTAGGATCACAAAATAGAAACTTTACATATAATAGTGGATAGCTTTCAGAATAATTCCACAAGCTTTGCTCTTTGGTCTGAGTAATGTATGGAAAGAACTGCTTGAAATACTAGTATTAGCATAATCAAAAACTATATACTAGAACTACTTCACTAATGTTGTTTCTTTCCACAACACATATCACAATAGTCTACAAATGTTATGTTATACAATAAATTATATAAAATAAAAGAATTCTTGACCTCTTACAGCTCCCATCTTAGATTTTAACAATTAAATGTCTATTTGGAGTAAAAATACAGTGTATTACATAGAATTATGTATATTCTAGTATCAAAGAAATTGGTTCCTTCAAGTTTTATCCTGATTAGAAGGACAATAAAGTGTCCATAATTTTTTTCAAATACAGATTAGTTTGGAAACATAAACATCCCATTCTTTCAGTATTTATCAATCACACTGCCACTGATTCCAAAAATATTTCCAGGTAACCTAAAATAGAAAGCACAGAAGTTTATTGTTCTGATTTGTTACACATAGATCAAAAGCGAAAGTCAAATAATACGTTGAAAGAAAAGTGTAAAGTTCAAATTTCAAGGTCACTGTGGCTTTCTACTTGAGAAATTTGTCGGCAATTATTGGAAACTTCCACAGGGTCATGGTAATAATGCCTTCTCTTATAACCACATCAGGATAGGCTGGCATGAATTATGATTGCCTGAAGGGACAATAGAGTGTACTTCTCCAATTGCAAAATATTGCTCCCCAAAATCTTTGTGACAGAATTCATTATAGATGTTAGTTTTATGAAATTTTTAAGAAAAATTATATCTTCAGTGATCCCATGAAAACTCTCATTTATTAATTGGTTCAACATACCTTTATAGAGAAGTCTCTGGTATGAACTTTATATAAAGCATTTACAAATAAATTTGTGTGCACAAACATATACAATGAGACAAGCATACTAAAGAAAGGGAAAATCAATTCACCTTTTAACCTAACGGGAACTGTGCAATAAATTTCCATTTAGCATACCTTGTTTGACAGATGTTCTTCAGGCTCTCTTTCCTGTAAGGTTTGGATGAAATGCCTCTAAATTTGATTCACATTGACTATGGGGATACTAGTAGTACTTACCTCAAAGGGTCATAAGCATTAAATGAGACATTACATCTAAACTATGTAGTAGAATACCTGGAATGAGGTAGATAATAAATGTTTAGCTGTTATTGTCATTGTTATGAGCATAGTCTTCTATATAATTGTTACATTCACCATTGTGATCAGAAAAAGTAAATTAATCTGTATATACTAGAAAAATGAGTAAAGAAAATTCGGAATTAGGAAGGAGTCATTAGTATCCCTTTAATAGCAAAATATGACAAATGTTTTAAACTCTTGATCACAACCTTGAGAGGAAGAAGAGGCTTGTTTTTGGCTTTATTTGTAAAGGCACTGCTTCAAAAAGACTTTCCTAGTGCAGTGCCTCTCGAAATAGAATAGTCTTCTTCTCCCTAGGGAATTCAGTTTGAGTTTTGACAGCAGGGCAGGTAAGATCAGTAGGACCACCTTTGGCCTCTTGCCAGATACAGTGATTTCAAGTGATTTTCTCTTACTTGTAACATGGAACTTCTCCTGGGATTGGAACTCCCCACTGAGAGAGGCCTAGAGAAGCAGTGAAAAATAGTTTGCAGCCTCCCTAGAGGAAGCCCCTTCATTCCTTTGGAACCTGCAGGGCCCTTAGTGAATGAGCTTTCTCCCTGGGGCCTGGACTTAATAACCCAGGGAATATAAGAGGGAAGTACTTTATACTAGCCCATTCTCCTCTAGGCCAGATACTGCCCTCATGAGCATGTCCTGTGTTATACAGGGTCCTATACCAGAAGGGTCCATGATTTAATGTTTTCGTGTCCCTGTCATGGAATTCCTAACCATATTTGAACAAGGAACCCAGCATTTCCATTTTGCACTGAACCCCTCAAATTACATAGCTAGTCCTGCCTGCCCTGAAGAGTTGTTCTTAGTCTCCAGCCTTCCTGATGCTACTTAGCGGAGCCCATCTAACTTTCTACATTTGAGCCCAAATAAATGTTTCTTTTTTTTTATTTTTTTGATGATTCATTTATTTGCTTTAGATGAAAGTTATTTTCTTAACAGCTACATTGAGGTAAGGAAATATGGGAATACCTTAGTACCATTCATATACCTTTATTCTGTGTGTCTCAAATCCTTTTATTTATTCACTGTTTTTCATAACATCTAGTACTATTCCTTACACATAGTAGAAACTTAAAGTTAATAAGATCTACCATTTATTAAAATGATTTCCATGAGCTTATTGAAGCTTAAAGATGTTATTTATAAATGGTAGAGAAAGTATTGTCTCTGACTCCAAGAGTCATTTTTTTTTTCACAAGAGGACATGGCTACAATTATCAGAAGGTGAATTACTCAACACATATTTAAGAATCTATGAACACAAAGCCCTACCAATATCCCACATCATGGTGTTAAAAAAAATTAAAACACAAATACAACAAAATAGCACCCAAATTCTTTGAGGTCTTCAGAAAATGACCGATTGGTGTAGATTGCCAGTCTAGTCCCTATACAAATCTACACAAAAAGAAAACAAATATAAATAATTTTGGTTTTAAAACTAGTCTACTTCTCTGTTTATAAAGGATATTACTTGTAGAAAATTTGGAAAATACAAACAAATACAAACTAAAAGAATCATTCACAATCCCATTGCCATTATCACATTTCTTCCTTTTCAGTACAGTTTTTATAGTTGAACACCAAATAAATGTTTCTGACACAGTAGGGACCAGCTTTCTGCTCCACCCTGAGTACTGAGGATCCCTGAAGAAATATTTTCACAACTGATGCTTCCTCTCCATTCATATTTTCTCTAAAAGAAAACAAAGCAATAACAACAATAATATTTGTTAAAACATTAATAACTAACAGGCATTGTAAGTAATTTGCAATAAATTAAAGCAAAGGAGATAGCATAGAAATTAGAAAGTCTAGGCTTCTGCATTGGATTTGAGGAAATGACAGATATCCTGCCCTGCCTCAGTTCTTCATCAGGGAGCTATTGCTATAGAATGCCTAAAAAGCAAAAGCAGTAGAAATATTTAGAGAGTTCACTATGACTTGAGCTCATCAACTTTCTCAACCTGAATGCCACAGTGTTGAGTGGATAGTATCAAATGATCTTTCCCCCTTCTCTCTCCCTTCTACTTCTGTCTCTAATCTTTCTGTGATTACAATCTAGGTTTTCAGATTCCTGGTCTAATACCCATGTTTTTGAAGAGTTATGTATAAATCATTTGGGTTTTGTTTGTTTGTTTGTTTTGCATTTGGTTCTTGTACATTCTGAGATGGTTCCTCAGCAGTGACACTATTGACATGTGGGATTGGATAGTTCTTTACTGAGATAGGGGGCTGCCTTGTGTTTTGTCAGAGGTTTAGCTGTATGCCAGGCCTCTATTCACTAGACACTTGTAGCCTCTGCTCCCCCAAGCTTAATGATCAAAAATGTCTCTGAACATTCCCACTTGTCTTCAGGGAGTCAAAATCACATTTAACTGATCACCACTGTACAACAACAGTTCACTACCTAAAGAAAAACATTGGTTAATCTTTTAGTAAAATACAAAACTTCCCCCAAAATATTTGCTCACACTCAATTTTCTATTTTTAATGTTTTTATTAGTGCATCATAGTTACACATACTATTGGGATTCATTTTGACATACCCATAAGTGCATATAATATAGTTTGCTTCATTTCAATCCTCAGTACTACCCATTTCCCTCTCCTCCTCTGATCCCTTTCCTCTACTCAACTGGTCTTCCTTCTATTTATTTATTTTTGTATATAAAATTGAAGTGCCTGGATTTTCTTAAAGTAGGGCATATCTGTATTTTGAGATATAAAAGAGAAAAACACTGATTTTAATTTTGTAGGTAATCACCCAGAAATGTGTGGGGTAGGTAATATGCTTTTCTTTTCCCTCAAAATAGTATTATGTTCATGAAATTGACATCACAGAGATTTAACAGAATATGCCCAAAACACACAGATCATAACAGATTAAACTTTAAGAAAACCATCAATTGAAATTCTTCTTTAAGAATTAGCCACAGGCAAGTATCCTAAAATTCAACTCTTCCCAGTTATCTTTTTATCCCCTAAATACTCTGAATTTTATTTCAAAGCCAGAAACCCAGAACTTCCCACATCTAAAGGAGTGTTAAAATACCTTCTTCCTCAAGATGACTAAAGTCAAAAAACCCCAGCTGAAAAATTAGAAAGCAGAAATTAAGAGGTGGGAGCAGCAAACCAGCAGAGAGCAACTGCATAAGCCCTATGTGACCACAGCTAGATAAACCATACACATTAACATCCAAGCCAGGATATTTTAAAGAGTGTAAGGGACATCACTATTAATTGTACTAGGACTGTGGCATAAGCTGAATGGTTGTGGGTCAACAAGGATGTATTGCCATAGATCACTCATAAAAACATACTACTATCAGGGCCCTTATGTATTAGTTAGCTATTGCTCTGAAACAAGAAGCCTCAAACCTTAGTGGCTTGAAACCACCATCATTTGTCATTTTGCACCCATCTGCAGGTTGACTCGGGTATAGTTCATCTAGACTAGACTCAAATAGACAGCTCTAACAAGGGTATAGTACTTGCCAACACTGCCTCTCACTTCAGGTTTGTGAGTCAACTGGAGTGGCTCCACTCCATATCTTTCATGATTCTTAGACCAGCAAACTAGTTGATATTTATTCCTCTCATGATACTGACTGAGGTGAAGATGACAAGCATAAATGCATGAGGTTTCTTAAGACACAAGCTGGAATTGGTGGATTGTCATTTCTGCCCACAAGCCATTTGCCAAAGCCAGTCACATGGCCAAATTAAAGGACAAGGAAATAAACCACCAACAATGGTGGATTCAGGAAGGAGTGTATAATTAGAAAACTCATTTGATCTAACACATGTGCTTTACCCATTCCAACCCCATTACCACCACCTTCACAAATACACAACCTCAAACATGGGAGGAAAAAAAATATTTGCCTCATGCGGTATCATCTGACATGAACTCAGTCCCTAACATCCAAGCATATAAGTTTCAAAATTAAGTTTCCAATTTTCATACGTATTCAATAAATGGAAATTTGTCCACTTGAGCATAAAACATAGGTCCTCAAACAATTGGCATCCCAAATTCCTCAACATCTCTAAAACTCTAAAATCTATTCAAAATTCAACCCCTGCTCCAAGTAAAGCTGGGAGGTAGGGCTAGTTTTAGGGTTGAGGGGTTAATTTCCCCAACTTGCCTATGGTGTTTCTTTTTTTTTTTTTTTTTTTGGAACCAGGGATTGAACTCAGGGGCACTCAGCCACTGAGCCACATCCCCAGTCCTATTTTTGTATTTTATTAGAGACAGGGTCTCACTGAGTTGCTTAGGGCCTCACTAAGTTGCTGAGGCTGGCTTTGAACTCGTGATCCTCCTGGCTCAGCCTCCCAAGTCTCTTGGATTACAGGCGTGCGCCACCACGCCCGGCCCTATGGTGTTTCTTGATGATAGTTTTTAACTTTCCCAGAAGGATAAAAAGGTATACATTAATAAAAATGTCAACAATATCATCTTTTGGATATAACCTGGAATAATTCACAATAAATTAACACTTCCCATCAGAGAGACATTTCAGCTTATAAGAGTGTCACTTTGTGAGAAGTGGGAGTCCCGAAGCCATGTGATTTCCATCTGCAGTTTTCAAGCCCATTCAGAGCTACAAAGGGATAATTACTTGCTAAGATGTACCCATCCCAGCAGAATATTTTTGTTATGATTCAATTCTCTTACATCCTCAGTCTCACAACATGAAGGAGACTTTGTTCTAGTGGATAAAGCCCTAGAAGGATAAGAAATTTCATTCCCCATGACTTGACTGTGTGACTTTGGGCTGTTCATTTACCCTTTATGATTACTGAGCTTCATAGCCTATGAAGTGACACCTTAGACTCTGCTTACCCTGAGAAGGACATAGGGAGGAGTCACAAGAAAGCCTCTGGAAGCCTATATGCCTCTAGTCTTAGGAAAGGAAATTATTTCTATATTAGTTTCTCATCCTGAACTCTCAATATAATATGATTCTCTCACAAACAGAACTAAATATCAGACAGATGCATCTCGAACTGAATTTAAGGAGCTGCATTACTAAGGTAACAGAAGGATCTAACCACTGAGCAATCTGACTCAGACCAAAGACAAGACCATTTTAGCAAGTCATCAGGGTCCTATGGACACTTCCAGAGCAAATTATTACTGCCCAAGATTCTCAGAGAGTGGTTCTTTAGGAAAACAAAGATTTTAGTAGTTACTATGATTGTTTCCCAACATATCTTTCTCCCCAAATGTATGTCAATCTTGTGATTTGGTAGGGGACGGCCAGACCTATTCTATACTAATCTCTATGTATAGAACATAATCAGATTCCCCCATGCCGTGGTAATTCATTCGGGTAGTTCAGAACTAAGCATGGCATTTCCTGGTCACAGGATTGTATCACAAATGACCATATGATTTAGTTTGAACCAAAACAAGATGGTGTGATGAAAATATGAAACCAAGAAATACTACAACCATTTTGCCATTGTGAGGGAAACAGAAAGGAGGGAGGAAAAGAAATTAGGTCCTAAATGAAATTATTGAATTACTGAGTCATCAATTCTCAAGCCAACCCTACCTCTGGCCCTTCCAGGTGTATGAGCCAAATGTGTCTCCATTATTGTTTGTACTACTTTTGATGGGTTTGTTCTTGCCTGCAGCATGAAGCTTCCTAACTGATATAGGAGCTGAAAGGGTCAAAGCATGGTCAGTCGCTCTGAAGGTGTTTAAAGGAGGCAGTTTTGAAAGTGTTTAACCAAGGGAGGAAGGTGGTGTAAGAGGAACATTAAAAGTAAAAAGAAAAAAAAAATCACCTCCAAATAACTGCCTCCATACAGCTCCTGGAAATGTCTTCAGGGCAAAAATTGAGTTCCAAACACTCTTACTATGCTAAAAAAAAGGAAGCTTATCTGAAAATAACTTGATAAACAATTGCTCCCTTGCCCACTGAACTTGGTATGACTGTCTCCTTCAATAGATTCGTTTCTGAGCATATTAAACCCAATTTCATGAGACTTCTTCTCTGACTCACACCATGTACTCCCACCAGAAGCAGCTCCAACTAGGCCTGTACTTGGAATTTCCATTCCTCAAGCTGTGGATTTATTCAGCAACACCAAGACTGACATCCATATTGAGGATTTCTGAAGAGGTTTCTGGAGAGGTGGTATAATAGAGAAAATGGGATGACAGAGAAGTAGGATAGTGGACCTAAGCTTTCTTAGATGCCACATCCAATCTCAATTAATCTTCAAAAATGGCTGAACTGTATCATTCTCAAAGAACCTGGAACTAGAAATGTAAGACACAGCCATAAAAATAGTTTTATTCCTTTATTAGAATCTAGAAGTTTGACCAGTTTTTCTGACCCTAAGATATTCTACCTTGTCTTTTTAATTGTTTGGGACTGAATCTGGGATATGAGAAGTACCTTGTTTTAGATATCTAAACACCCTCCTCTGTGCTGCCATGGAACCTGGTGCTTACTGTTTTCAGATCACTTACCATATTGCATTGTCATTGCCAGTGAATACATCTGCTCCTTTTCTGAACATGAAATTCATTGAAAGCAGAAATTGTGACTTGCTTCTTTATATCTCTGATGCTTAGCACAGCCTGTCATATAGCAGGTGGTCAATAAATGTTTGTTGAAGACATCAAAGTTTCAAGTCAAACAATGAGAAAGTTATCTTCACATTAGGCAAAGGATAAAATATCTTGGTTTCATCATCTTGAAAGGATACAAACATTACCTTCCAATGAATCATGATGATTTTTATTGCTATTTTCCTTATTTGCAAGGTATCAAGTTAGCAAGGACAAGATTCAATGTATGATATAGATCCCTCTCCAAACTTCACTGGCTAATATTCCTTTCTACTTATCCAAGTGCACGTGTCCCAAACCTGAAACAAGCGTAAATCTCAGGAAGATAAGTGCTATTTTCACATTTCAATAAAAACTGCAATCACTTATTATTTTGCTATTTAAACTGTATCATAGAGCTCATTTAAATCGAGGGCTGGGGTTGGGGCTCAGTGGTAGAGTGCTTGCCTAGCATGAGTGAGGCACTGGGTTTGATTGTCAGCACAACATACAAATAAATAAATGCAATAAAGGTATAAAATAAAAGTACAAATCACAGATCCTAAGACTAGGAGGCAACCCTGAATCCGGTGGGGATGCCTCTTAACCACAGAGGGAGAGCTAGATTGGGGCTTTGTTGGCAAATTCTTGTGGCTATAATGCTACTAGAATAATTTCTAGCCCCTTGTTGGAAAATCAGAGATGAAGCTCAAAAAGTATCCCACTGCTCTCTTGGGTGAGGGATAGACTGCTAAAGAATTTGCATGTATTATACAAGCTTTTCAACCAACAGCAATATGCTTAGTCTACCACTGTGCCCCTGCTGGCTCAGATGAAACTAGTCCAACTCTGCCAACAGCTGCCACTGACAGCTAAAAGTTGAAAGAGTGGCAGCAGATGAAAGAGAAGGAAAAAGGTAGTGGGCATGGGAGATGAAAACAGAAGGGATGGGTGGCATTTACAGTGATGGCTTCAATGGAGGATTTCCAAGTGCAGAGGCAGTGAAATGTCCTACTTCCTCTCATCATTTGTTACTGACCCACTCTCATTACACTTCAAGCCAAATGACAGTGAAGACGGCCACAAATCTCTGCTTCCACTTCTTCTCATGGCTGGCCAAGCATATATGAGGACCTGGCTGCTTTCAGGAGTGAATTGAGGTGGGCTAAATGCCACCTTCCTACAGCGAAATGTATTATTCACCTACCCAAAAATCAAAAATAAAATCTCCTTATTGGAGTTATTGCCTTGGGTCAAGGCATTGAAGGCTCCTATTAAAATGCAACTATGTTATCTAAAAAGAGGAACATATAGTACCTGGCACAGAGAAGAGATTCTCTAAATGTAGCATTTTTAATATTAAATTGTCACTGCTTGCCATTAGAACTTTAGTAAAGATTCATCTACCAGATTCTCTCCAGTCTCCTGGGGCTCTTGAGGAGCTATGATAGGAAGATATTTATGTAGAACATTGGCAAAGACTTGGTAGCAGAGTCTGAGGTTGTGAATATGGTGGGGAGAAGAGAACATGACCACATAAGGAGATTCTGGGGAGAAGAGGACACTTTTAAAAGGAGAGAAAAAGGAAAGGGAGTTTGGAAATTAACATTTATTGATTCTTCTCTGAGTCAGACAATGAATTAGATGCTTTCATATCTTCTATTTTATTTAATTCTCACAATCACCTTATAAAGAAAGAACTATTCTCCCATTTCAAAGATGAAAAACTTAGAAGCAGATTAACAACATTGCTCAAGGTCAAATACTGCTTTTGAATTTGGATCTGTCTCCTAAGTCTATCTTCCTGACTATGCTATTTCACTCTGCACATATGTCAAGGGGTAGTCAACATCATCTCTGCTACCCTTTTGTCCTCATTCTCTGAACACTGGAAGAATGGGTTTCCTCTGACTCTCAGGATTCTTCCTCAGTCATAGTCATGGACTGACAATTTTGAAATAAAAGATTTCTATGCATGATGCAGTAGATACATTTTCAGAATGATAGAAATCTGGGAAGACCCTAGAATATTTTTCTGGTTGCCAAATTATTTTGAATCCCTTTGTTCCAGGCTCCAGATTATGTCTTGCCCAATTCAAAGTTCTGAAGTATTCAGTGAACTCGCTTGTTCCCTGGGCCCCTGTCCCATGTGTATCAGTTTGGTGTACACTGGCATGAAGGCTCATTATCTACTTAGGTTAGGAGGAAAGGATATGAAAAGGACAATAGCAAATGTGAAAAGGATAAAATCTGTATTTTATAAAATAGCTGTGGGCTAGGAATAAAATAGTTGGGAGATAAAGAGGATTATTTTTTCTCACCACTGGAGAACTTAGCTAGGGAAAGGAATAGCCCAGGAGGTTCAAACACAAGATGTTGTGGAGGGGACCATTCCTCACTTAAATCCAGACTGGACTGTATGACTTTATAGGCTCTTTCCTCTCTTGAGAGCAGAGAAAGTAAGAAGAGTTCAGGAGGATCTATAACCTCTGGGGTCATCATTCAGGGGCCTAGGCTGCAATATCCAGAGGCAACACCAAGGGAACAGGGCAGCCAAGGACAGTTTCCTCCAACCTTAACTTTCAGTCCCCTCCCCCACATAGCTCATTCCCACACTTCTCTCCTTAGTGGTGGGACTGAGCGTCCTTTTCATTAACCTTTTAGTTACCACCTCCATGCACATACTTGTTTTTCTATGCCCTCCAAAGCAGTAACCCCCTCATTGTCCATCGACTACCCCCACCTCTCACAAACCTGCCTCAGCACTCTGAGGTGGGGAGACACACCTCCCAAAACTGCGGGGATTGGGGTGGAGGTTGTTAACTGGTCCTCGGATCTCTGCTGTAAAAACTGAGCGGCAGAGACTAGGCATGCGCAGCATCTTCGGGCGCATTGTGATGGGAACTGCTTCTCTGAGTCTCTACAAAGACTCCGGAGTAACCACTAACGCCCCCAAGACCCTCCTTCTTTAAGACAGACACACAAATGCAAAAGCAATGCAGCTCTTTTTAAAAAGGGGGACTGGTTGCAGCTCGAAAGCCTGGTCCACGTGAGGACTGGTGAATTTCTATTGATCCCGTCTCCCGTGTTGACAAACGCCAGCGCCTAGGCTTTGCAGTCCGCGGCTGCAGTTTGCAGTGAAGCTAAGCGGTGTGCGGCTTTAATTCCACGTCAGATCAACTTTGATCAATATCCCCCTACCGGCCCAATTGGGAGAGCCCAATTCACCAGAGCTGAGCCTTTTGCTTTCTCCTTCTGTTCCCCCCCTCTTTAGACCCACCATCTTCGGAGGGGGGTGTCTCAGGTTGTCTTTATAATTTCTTTCTTATTTCTTCATCTCGCTCCTTTGTTTTGGGGGTTTTGTTTTTCAGTGTTTTGTTTTTGTTTTGTGTCTTAGGTTTCTCTCTCTCTCTCTCTCTCTCTCTCTCTCTCTCTCTCTCTC